>LUCM01001082.1:37173-52678 GCA_008360955.1 Fasciolopsis buskii | reverse complement strand
TGAAGTTCAACAAACCGTTCAGAGCCTGCCCGTTAGCGTTCGACGCAAAATCGTTCGTCCCGGATTCGCGTCCCAATTCGGGCATGGTGTGTTTGCACTTCTGATGATTCCCACCCAACAAGCTGAATGAAACAACTGTACAGTACTTCTATGGTTTCTTAATTGTGGGTTGAACGATTACAGTACATAATGAATTATTTCATGACAAGAATATGCCTGCTCTGAGTTCAGCCGCTTACCCATTGCTTGCATGCAAGAATTTTCAGTCCAAGGCTTTGGTTAGGATTCCAAAGAAAACTGCGGTGCATGCAGCCACGAAATACCGATAACCCACACATCTCTTTCATCCTTTCTGCAGAAAACCTAATTTCCGTTCTTTAGATACAGGGACCACGCAAAGTGTCGTAAATAACTGTGAGTCGGCGTGACTCCAAAACGTCATTGCTTAAGGGAGACGGAAATGCACATCCGACGCTAATTTTCTGTCCCATGTGATAGGATCGACAATGGAGATCGTTTTATCCAAGTTTATTCTGACCAAGGGCTGTTCCTGGTAAACACCATCTTTTGTCATGAAACGGTACATCGGCTCATCTGGTGCCCCCTTTTGCCTTCACAGCTTTTGACTGAGATCGACCACATTTCTGTCGGTCGCCGGTGACGTGGATCAGTCGAGGATTGTCAATCATTTTGGTCCACACTTGTGGACTGAGACCTTACTTTGGTCCTAGCTGGCTTTCGGTTGCAACTAGTCCATAATTATACCAGAACAAAGACACTTGTTCGGCACTGCTGATTCTAAACGCTAATCGCCGACCACAATTTCAAACGGAACTCTCAATTTGGCTTCAGAAAAATACTCAGGGTTCGAGCGAACACAGGTACCTCAGAATCGATGGACATCTTTGACTTCAGTTACGCTGTTGGATGCTCGCAGAATCTTCCCTGTTGATGCAACAGGCGTGTAGATCCCTGAGACGTCAACTGACCAGGATTTTGCGAAATGACTGCGAGCAGTTGTGAACGGGAAAGTGTATGAAGATAGAAAAGGCTGTGGCTATCGTATGTAGTCGCAACTTTCACTGTGTGCTTAATAGTACTAGTTCAAGGAAATCGAATATAAGCAAAGTGAATAAAGAATCCGTCGGCACATGGGATCACTCTCAAGAGCGTCACCGGTTGCCTTGGACGGAACACAATAGGAAATAACTTAGTTGGTCCACAGCCATAGTGGGCTTTTCAGTTAGTCCTGCAAGTGAACCAATGCAAGTGAACATCGGCCCTCCATCAGATATGCAAGTGATGATGGGGATAGATTTTCTAATATTAGGCAGGTGGACCAGATGAACTCTTGCTTTCCTTCTTCAAGGGTTTTGACAAAATATTAACAGTGGAACTAACAAAACCCCTGGAATCAGTCTGGGAAAGGCAGAAGACTCCCAAGGGCCCGTGTGCATCGGTAATTGTGACGACTAACAAGAGGAATGATAGATCTTCATGTGAAAACCACGGAGGAATCAGTTTAGTATGCGTCGCATCCAAACTGCTTGATAGCGTTATCTTCCGCCGACTATCTAGTACCCACCAAAAGAAGTGTAGATGGGAACCAAGCCGGTTTCTATCCAGGTCGGGGATGTATTGACTAAATTTTCACCTTGCAACAGATCTTGAAACATAGGGATATATGCCGTAGATCAACGATTTTTGCCTCGATTTGAAAAATTTGTTTGACTTAGTCGATCGTTCTGTTCTTTGGCGCCGACGCCCATTGAAGGGTGTGAACTGAATTATTCATACGGAAGCATCCAAAGGACTATATCACCCAATATTGGCGCTCTCGAAATCAAATCAAAAACCTCCCACAATTAAAGTGATCAAGCCACTCGAATCAAAAGTCATTCGTCTGTGATCACGCAATCACGCTAGGAGAAACGAGTAGAAAAACGAAAGTCCAGTTGCCAGGCCGTAATCTTCGATAAAGTCAAAGGCCAAAGGTAAAGGCAAATCCGTAAATCCAAAGAAATACCACCAGCTGCGCACGCGCACTGACGATTTCACCTTGACAAGTGATAAAACATTTTGCGATCACAATGCCAGGTACACCAATCACAAGTTCAAAAGAATTCGGTAACGACCAACGAGGGTTTTTAAAATCATAAAACATTAGTTCTCTACTTCCGGCGTGGTCTCAAATTCGTGTTGCGTTCATACCTAAATTCACGGTGCAAGACGATTGCTTCGTTCACTTTTGAATTGCCGTTCGCCAATGCAAACCACTGAAAATTTGTCATGGGACTCGCAAAAACACTTTGCAGTTCCATTTCTGTGCTTATCAGACAGTAGTTTATGGAGCGTGTCTCAATGGGGTGATTACTTGAACCTGACGCGGAATGTCGACTAGGTTTTGTGTGAAGTTTTGGCCGAAATTCAAATGCCTAAGAGAGGAAGGTGATCACAAACGTCTTCCACACGAACTATGAATTGTCGCCGTTAAAAAGCATGTGGTACGAGGATTCGCATCAGCACGAATTTGAGAACCAGGTTGAATTGTGACAAAGTGAATCCTGTGTTTATTGAATGTTAGAATTCTAGATAGGGCTCTTTGGATGCAAGTTTCACTGTCGCTAAATTAAATGAACAATCCGTGTGTTGTTCACACCTTTCGTCCATAAAATATCAGACCCTGATACGCTTTGTATACATAATTTCTTACCCAAATGCTTCCTGGATGAAGATCTTTTTAGACCAGTTCTCAGCTAGGGTGCATGCAATTTAGGCAGGATGGTTAATCGTTGTTTTCCGGATAACTCAACAGACAGCCATCTGCTTTAATTCCGTGCGATGAACGTCACACGATTTTTCATCTCGTTTAACGAAAGTGAATATGTTTAGCTCCCAGTTCGAGATATTGGGCCTTAACAAGTGAACGACACAAACAAATCAATTCTACACATCAATTATCCGTTCGAACTGGTTTGTCAATGAAAGTCCTACTTTCAACTCTATTTGGGTGTATACAATTACCCATCATTTTCCAATCACATTTGCTCTGTTTCGACGAAACAAATAGAAGCAAAATGCAGCTGGCGAATTGTATATCTTCAGACAATACAAATCGCTCAACTACCCCAATTGGTTCCCTTTGGGGTCTAACCGGATTAAGTTTTTTTCCAAATTCAGATTTATTTTGCCAGTTGTGCAGTTAAAACTTGGGCGCAACTGAATTAGTCCGTTGTACACGTCACATCCATTGAAATCACAATAATATCACGTGTTCAAGCCTCCATAATCTTTATCTGATTATGAACAGAATATTATTATTGCATTTCAAATTGTGTGATCATGACGCCATCGTGTCCGACTAGTTATGCAAACACTAATGCGAAAATTACTCAGGATACCACTTTCGTATGGAAGACTGAATTCATCATTACATTTGCATACGGAAAAGAGATTACTATTCATTGTGTCTCTTGTTCTTCTACTAGCTTGCAGTTATTGAGAATTTTATGGGCTTTGCAAATTATCCATCAGAGAGCATCCGCACCCAAATCATCGTTAGAAACTTATGTAATTGTTAAGCAACTGTTTCATTTGACTCGGTGGGAATCGTTAGCTTAGGCCTATTCATTGTGCCAGAACTCGGATGCGAAATTCTTGAACTTTAGGCTAACTCTGTTGGGTCTCAACAGTTTGTTCGAATATAAACAAAGTATCATATAGCGCTAGCCAATTGGTTAGGCCTAACCCAATGATCATAGTGGCTGAAATGTTCCACCCGAGATCCTTCATCGTGGGCTCCTGTCGCAATTCTGAAGTTGATAGATTTGTACTCTCTACAATTACTAGCAAGGATGCAAGACGTATGTAATGTTGTCATGGTTTCTTACGGTGTTACTGGGCAGTGGTTACGCATGATGAACTAATGGCTAGTAAGTATGCTTGAGACGAACAATGAAACGTGCTAGACAGTTATCATTTTGTGGAGAATAAACGTTTTCCAAAGCATTTAGTTTGATGACTGGAAGTAACAGTAATCTGGAGTTTTGCATCTAAGTGATAAACATGATTGTTTAGTCAAAAAGTCACATCAAAACCGAAATGTGCAGTGAATCATGGTGAAATACTTTGTTGCAGAATAACAGACCTTCCGATTTGTCACAAATTTGATGGGAATAGGCAAAAAACTATTCAATTCACTTCGAGTCTGCTAATGTAAAAGTACAAAGATCAAATTACAACTGCCGGGTAGTTGAAATTTCGAACTGCATGCGTGGAGCGTGAATGCATTCACCAAAGTGGGATTCGACAACACGGATCTCTCAACATTGGCGTCCCACAGAACTACCACACTGGGCGTGCACCAATTCAAGACACGGGAACATGCTGATTGACAATGAGTTGATTAGGACAGCCTAATGAGGCTAAGCCATTAGTCAGTGCGATTTAGTGATTAATTTTCAAAGCAATTCACAAACTCCGAGAGCTAAAACATGTCAAAGATTATTTCGACTAGAAAGTACAATTATTCTTTTTCCAATCCCCAGTGTAATGATGTCCTTCCGGAACAACACAAACCGTACGATTTGTTTTGCGTAACTGACTGAAATAAATTTGTTAGCATTATGGGTCCGAATGAATATTTTTTGTACCAAGCATCACTGAATAGCAGCAGAGCCAAATAACATTTCACCAGCAGTTCATGTGAATGAAAGCGTGTGCAGGCCTTAAGTACGAAAGAATACAAATTAGTACAAATGTATGAAAATGTAATACGGCCTAGATGATTATTGCACAAAACTAATTTTGCTGAGCGTGCCTGAAAATGGGAATGACGGTCGAAAATTTTCTTCTATCCCGACTTGTTTGGCAACAAGAGTTTCGTTCCAAGAACATTTTTTGTTTACCGCGCAAACTGTTTCATTATGCTGATTGTCCCGGAATTCAATGCAGGCTAATTGGGCCACAATTAGATCGCAAATAATCGAGACACACTTGAAAGAATCTTTAGCTACGAGACAAGACCGAATTTCCATTCGTCGGCAAACTGCCAAAAATGCCATGTTTCCCCCTTGTCCGTGGATCTAATTAATTCAATGGTCCAAGCGTCTGCCGCGCGCAATTAGTTCGTTTTTCAGGTTAAATATCCACGGTAATAATGGATTAGCAAATTGCGTGCTTGTGAGAAATAGGCTGGTAACGAGTATCATTGCTAAACACAAAGGGAGAAATATACGTGGATGGGGGTAAGATAGGGACCTTCGTACTATTCTACTCTTTATTTGTAATAGGTTATATATTTCGTTTTTGCTCAGCACAGTTCACTTTCCACGATAAGCTGATGATACTGGTTACGTTTCATCGGAACCACTATTTCACTTGTTGACATCATCTAAGCTGGCCAGTGAAACATGTGTAGACTCGTTTTCACAGACAGAATGCGCTATTTGAAGCCTGAAAGGAGCTATGAAAACTACTTTCCACAATACACGTCGAACACCTTTGACGCAGGGATGGGCGAAGTGGAAGATGAGAAAAAATTTCTTCCCAGAAAGGCACACGTTCAGCACGCACCGGGAATAATTCCACGCTACTTATTTCCCGTGAATTTGTACAAATTTATTATGGATAGACTGCTGAAGAACGCAAAAGCGTATAGAATATGCCAGTACGTATGTATGCGAAAAACCAATTGAAGGGGTTGAAAAAATTGACAAGATGTACTTAGCGAGGAGTCTAGAGATAGATAGATAGATAGATAGATGGATATATAGGTTGATAGATAGACAGATAGATAGACCTATAGACGAATGGATTGACTGATGGGTATATAGACGAATAGCTAGTTTGGTAGTAGAATTAAATATATATATGGATTGGCTGATATATGTAAGTATGTGCTTAGATATATCGATATATAGGTAGTCAAATAAAGATGGATAGATAAATGTGATTGAGTGGATATATAGCTAGATAGAAATGTTTATTGATTGATAGGCAGAGAGTACGATAGGTAGACGGGTAGATAAATTTATATTCAGACGGGTAGATAGGTGCAGAGGAATGTCTGTATAGATTTATAGATAGACAGATGGAAGCTACTACATAGAGAGGCAGATAGACTGATAGAAACGTCTGGATATACAGATAGATAGAAAATACTGGATAGACAGATAAATAAGTTGATAGATGGATCGTTAGACATTTAGAAATGACTGGACAGATGAAGAGAGAGAGAAGCAAAGGTATCGTTAGCTAGATAGCTAGATAAGTAGAAAAATAGTTAGATAGATAAACCAAGCGAAAGATAGATAGACAGAGGGATAGTTGAGTGGACACATATGAGTATAGATTGATGGGTAGGTTTTTGATAGAAAGATAGGATTCCTCAAGGCACATCAGAAGCAGCCCAAACTGGGTGAGACCTAGGAGCATAGAAATAATGAATGGGATCACTTTGTGAATCAATTCATTTGTGGACACTGGTAATGGCTTTACTCTGCTGATTAGAAATGAAAATGATAAAGGAAGATGCTGAGCACTGGATTGATTTTGTCGGCACACCAATGACCGATGATTTCTCTACTTTATCTTTCATTTTAACTATGAATGATCCCGGGAACTGCATTATATCCATAAAGCTGCTGACGGACTCGAACCCTGGAACTTCCGGTTAGAACGCCGGGATTGTGACGAACTGACGACTGCCCGATGTCTAGATAGGTGATGTCATTCGTCAATGTTTGAGTCATCTGCCGCACAAACCTGTTTCATTGTACTGGTACATGCTGAAATTGTTGTGATTTGTATTAATTTTTTCCAGAATGACGTCCTTCAGACCTGAACCGAATACGGATGTAACAAAAACCAATACTCCTGGTGTTGCGTTTCATGCGAAATAAGTAATATCTTTGAGCGCGTTTCTCATTTCGGGGGCCATTCACGACACTCTGATAGCAATGATGAACCATTCTTATAGAAATTTCTACCAGCAAATTTGAACGAACGACTTTTGGAAAGATTCACGTCACAAATTTACACTCTCGACCGTTGAAGCAGTGTTCCAATACTATGATGTCTGAAATAAACTGAGGTTTGCAGAAATTTGGTTCTTTCTGACCGGATGTGACAAACCTGCGTGTACTGAAAAACTAGTCAGTGACACAAAGATAGTCGGTACATCACGTAGTGAGGAGTAGAAAATTTATTCGTACAAGATAACCCATGTGTGAGACCGGTGGTATGTAGACGGCAAAACACTACTTGGAGAGTCATTTGGAATAGTTTTAACTTCTTTTCAAACGTAAACATTGAAATGAACTGAGGCCTTGCCGTGGTTGATACGGTTTGGTTACATTTGTGAGCGAATGTCGCACACCAGCCGTTACCGAAACAAACGGTGACTACAAATGTCAGCAGGAAGGTTTGAGTCGTTCCATGACGGATCTTGTTAAAATAATCATTTCCAGGGAGTGTGAACTGGTCGAAAGTAGTTTTATGTCCGAAGATCCGCTCAGAACCCAATAAACAAGGGCACTGGAACTGTCCGTCTTCTTCAAAAAATCACACCGTTTCAATTGGCGAGCTATTTTGAACAGACTGGTGACAAAGAGTCTTACTTTTATTCCAGCTGACGAATCTCATCGCTTAAGGATCGAGAGACGTCAGCACTTTCTACGAAGGTTTCCTTGACTTTATGCCATGCCTATAAGGATGCACATTTTTTTCCAACAATACAAACAAATTGATAATGTGATTGGTTTTTTAATTTCTGTCGGCGTTGGCCACGTGGATAAGGTGGTGGCGTTTGGACGTGAAGGTCACGGGTTCGAATCCTTCCACCGCCGGTCAACTTCCCCACTTGGCAGCCCTCTGGTGACCGCGGCCCCCGTCCTGAAGATTGATGTACATTGTTGTTTTATTTATAAAAAGGAAGTAAAAAATCAAAGATAAAGATGGTTGGTTCGATGCAAAGAGTTCTGCTGCTATCCGATGACGCTTGGTACAAAAATGTTCATTCGGACTCATAATACTAACAAATTTATTTTAGTCAGTTACGCAAAACAAATCGTACGGTTTGTGTAGTTCCGGAAGGACATCATTTCACTGGGGATTGGAAAAAGAATAATTGTACTTTCTAGTCGAAATAATCTTTGACATGTTTTAGCTCTCAGAGTTTGTGAATCGCTTTGAAAATTAATCACTAAATCGCACTGAATAATCGCTTTGTCTTATTGGGTTGTTCAGATCTTTTTGGAAATAAAAGTTAATTGCGAATAAAAAGTCCATTCTTGAAGTTACTCGATGGGTGTTTATTATCTACCTGATAAATTTACCTTCCCAATTGCAGGAACTGTTCAACAGCTCAGGATTTCTCGAATTTAAAGCTTAACAGATCCGTAGGAGGTGGCACAATTTATTTTTTCTCTACCGTCGGATGTTGTTCGAGTAATGAAACTGCTGAGACTATCGATAACAAATCATCTTGGTTTATTAATCAGAGTAACTTTCTCGTCGTTACGTTTGACCGACTAATTCTTGCTGTCATCACATGAAAATGCACGAATTATCTCAGCGAGAATAAATCCCTACTGCAAAAACTGCTCCGATTCTTTACCCATTTATCCGTTAACTAACTGACGACGGAACAATAATCATTACTTTCAGAAACGGAGACAGGGTCAACGACGCGTTGCCAAGTGGGAAACTGATTGGCTATGAGAGGATTCGAACTTGTTGTATTGATGTCGAAACGTCGTGGTTTACTTCCTATTGAAATGTGAACCACCAACGTCACTACTCACAGGTCAAAACTAGCACAATACATCAAGAGAAGCACAAGGCAGTCTGATTCTATCAGCAGCTCAGTTTTACATCGGAGACTGTGGCATAGCATAGCATGGCATACGTTGCGTTTGGTCATCCTTGTTGTCTTTCCATAGTATACCAACAAGGACAAAAGTTTACACCGTTTTGTTAGGCACTTTGAGTTTGTAGTATCCGTAGTTATTCGGAACCAAAAACGAAGTTCATGCACGTCCCTGTTGGCGACGTCTGCTTTGTTTCCCTATCCGGACGGCGATTGCCCTTACAAACCACTCCTATTCAGCAGCATATCTTGTCATTCTTAAAGCATTTTAATCGCCTAATCGACATGAATAGACAGGCGATGGAACTGGAAATAGGTTGTATCGCAAGACGAATGCTTTGTTGTGTGGAATTGTTTCAACGAGGATATAACGTACCAATCATGGACGATGCATCAGTGCACCGTCAGTATTAGCGATATCGTAGATGGAAAAACGATTAAGTGATCGAGAGGTAGCGAAGAATCACAAGATGACATCTCAACCTGAAGGTTGGGGGTTCAAACCGTCCTACCTCAGAGCGTCTTCCTCACTTGAGTGCAGTCTGTCGACCACCAGCCCCTTCTTGAAAATGACGTACTTTGCTGCTTCATTAGTAAAGCATGCAGAAGATAGAAGAAAAAGATAAAGGGTTGAAGCAATTAACAGGTCACATGAATCTCATTTGAATTGCTAAGAACGGGGACAGATGATGAGCCCACTTGGAAATACAATGCTGATTGGTCAGAAGTGAACTCATTGTCCTCTCAAGGTTCTACTAATTCAAATAAGGCTTACTAGAAACTTTTGCAACAGGAAGCACAAATTTAGGGTTGGACAGATAGGAGAGTACGGGATAGGCATTCCGTAAAATGGCCAATAACCCTAAACCTGTAGTCTGCTTCCAGGGGAATTCTGTTCATCCTTTAGCTTTTGTACCATACTACTAACAACAAATGATCGCAAACACTTTCATATTTCGTTTCTCGTGAGCCGACACGTTTACAACTCAATATGAAATGTATGGGACAAAAAGAAACGAAAATACAACAGAATTTTTAAATGTCCTGGAATTTTAGTGAGCAACTTCACTATTTTTTTCCAACTGATTCGATTCGCATCAACTCGTTTGATTGGCTAAAACATCAGATGTTACGAGGGCCAATTTGGATTCCTGATTCATCCGAAAGAGCGGGAAATGTCGATGGGCGCTTCAATGATTCGTACTGCTACTTCGGGAATCGATATCACGTGACAAGTCATCACGAAATAATTCCGATTTATTCGAGAATATGTTTTTGGGCAGAAAGTAGAAAAATGTTGGACGAATGACTAGATATTCAAACCTACTGTTCACATTTTATCGGTGCACTCACTCGGTGGAACAATAAAGCGGAAGTTATATCCAACTAAATGATAATGAATTATATGGAAGCACGTGGTTATCCAAAACTTTGCTGGTAGAAGTAATAATGTGCTGAGCTTTCGGTTACCATGGATAACTTTCAACAGAACAGTTTTAAACAAAATGACACCGGAATAGCTTTTGTAACCTTTTGGACCACCATGAAGCAGGTTTCTTCAAAATCTCATATCGTTATTGAACAACGGTATCGGATACTTGTCCCAAATTTAATCAAAATAAATTGACCAATAGTTGGGTAGTTAGTTTTTATAAAGACAGTGTGGTCGACGATTGTCAACAGTGAAGTCTATTTTTTCATGTTTGAACGTTTTCCACGTTGGTTGACACAATCTGTGTCAGTCCCGTACTAGCTCAGATTACTCATTCAGAACAGGCTAGCAACTATATGATGCCACATACGACACAAATTGCCGAAATAATATTGTTGATTAGGTTTCATTTTGGCCTTTCTAGCCTGATGGAATAGCCTTGACTACACCGGGATAAATTACCGGTGAGCATGACTTTGCAATTTGTGCGTGAGGCAGATCTAATTCGGATAAGCAAATTTGTAGTTTGATGAAAGATGACAAAAGAGAACAGTTTGCGGTTGTTTCGGTAAGTTTTTGTTTAGAAGGCCAGAATGTTGACACAGTTGCCATTTTTGTTATGATATAGACTGCCGTTCGAACGATACAGTGCGGTCAGTGCAGTTCGATTTGATCTGTTCGTTCACGCGTGCGTTCTCGCTCACACAGACAGACTTGCGCACATATCTGCTAGCAGCGCGAACTGATCTTACAAACATGCGTGAAAAAGTTACTCGAACTCTTTCAGTTACTTGAATTTTGATGCGATCCCCGGCCTGTTCGGGACCGATCAGAACGCAAACGGATAGCAATGCTTTTGTTCATTTTCGGTCTTTCGCTTGTCCAAACTGAAATCGTCAATACTAAACAAACAATTCATTCGTTTCGTGTTCTCTCATCGGCTAATACGGAAACGGGAGTAGTAGCATAGCTTTCACTACGAATAGCTTGATTCGAATAATTTCATTTCCTAAATGATAAACGTTACATAAATATATTCGATCGAACAGTATGAAACTCAACTCACACAAAGGGTGTACTTTTTCCCAACCACACAGGGAATGATTAAAACACTGCACGGGAATCAGGTATATGAATAACGGCTATCAGTGCGTAAATGGATGACTAACATTCAAATGGTATAACCACAATTTCTCGCCGGGATGACCACGAGAGTGTCTTCGCACAATGACGAACATTGAATTAGCAGTTGACAAGAAACCAAATGTAAAGCGCAACGGAAATATTTGACCCAGTGGAACTTACAAATGAACTGAACCAATAATCATATCTCGTAACAAGTGATCTCGAACACTTTCCAAGTTGTCTGGTGTACTGGAGCTCCGTTGAAATGAATAGCTCCACTCCGCATTCGGTTCCTATTAGTTCCATTGATATGCCTCTAAAATCTCACTCAGCTACCGTACTTGTGTTGAGTTTGATTTTGATTTAACAATTCGACTAACTGATTTTCATTATTAGTCCCTCAAACGTACTTTCTTACTTCTAAGCCCAAAGGCAAAACTCGGCAAAGCAACGGCGATGCCTAATCTTCATTGAACTTCGCGATTTACAAATGAACGAGACAATGCGAATTGAGGTTTATTATCATAACAGGTTATCGGATGCTTGTGCTGAGCAGATCGGGTTTAAAGTGAGAATCGTAAATTTGTTTGAGATGGCTGGGATGACACTTGCCTAGCATTACTGTCGATCCGTAGGCCATGCCGACCATGGCCCTTGCTTTTGAACTAGTCTGACAATCAAAGCCAATCACGAGAACTTCACTCACTGTAAGATAGGCTGTATCAACCGTGTCATTTATGTGTCACCAAGCAGTTACATCTCTTCTAGGGTGAGTCCGAGTTTGCTCAAGGAGTATCGCAAAACAATCAAACAGCGGAGACGGAGAATGGAATAACTAACGTGCTGAAGCATCTCAGAGATCGAAATTACAAATCATCCAGCTTTTGCGGAAAAGTTTGGTCCGTAGGTTTAACGATATCCCGATAATTTGGACTACCCAAAATTCAGAAAACTGGGTTGCTGCTCCGTCTCGTTTTTTCGGTGACAGATTCAGTCTACTACGCGACATCTTGGTGGATAGTTGACGTGTTAGACACCGCCAAATGTAGATTTGAAAAACACGGATTTCGCATATGGTTCGTTTTATTGAAGCTATATAAGACGCGAATATCGATAGAAAGCAAATGTTCCATTTGGTCTATACCTCCTAAGCAAAGCATGGCGAATTCCTACCGCATGAACTCTAAAGGTGGAAATGTGTTTCGCAAGAGAAACATTACCAGAGAAAGGAGAATTTGTCATGTCTATTGAAAGGAAATGGTCTGAGAGGGGAAAACTAGCGATAATAAAACAAGGTGATGAGAACTTCTTCTTCATTAAACTGTCTTTCACTGGAGATATTTCAGTAGATGGAACCCTCTGTGCCACAGTGAAAGCAACCTTCACCGTAACCAAAACCATTCGGAAGTTCATTGCGTCTCCTACAACTCAATCAGATAAGCTTCATTCTCTGTCTCATCCATGATCACTGTGCAGTGCAAACGTCAATGACATCGGTCAAATGGGAAGGTAGTTACTGCGAAAAATCAAAGAATGCAACCCATTTTGGTTCAGAAGGAGAGAAACGAGGTGTCTAAGTTCAGCAGTCACATACTTAGTTGAAACAGGCCACTCGATGGCCACCACATCTGCCTTCACCCTTGTTTACAGAGTTTCACAACACGTGCCCAAAGCAATTTGGTTCCGGGTACAGTCAACCTAGGAAGTAATTACCATTTGGCTATCAAACCTGAATTCTGTTCACCAAGAAAATTAGTCCAAGCTTTAAGATGTCCCGGCCCGACAACCGACTGGGGAACGCGGACGACTGGAAAGAATTCAAACGAATTAAAACACTGACATGAATAAATCATCTGGAGAGTTGTTTGCCGGCAATAAGTGATTTATTCACACTCGTCATCCTCTTTGTGCTAGCAATAACTGAATTTTGACATCTCAAAATTTTTAACTCTGGGCTAGCTGAAAACTGTGAGTCTAGTGTAAATTTGAACGGCTAACTTAATTTTTGCACGACAATATATTGACTGATGGGCATTCTAGAGATCATAGTAATGCCAGTTCCACGGAATAATCACAGATAATCATAGGATAAATATACACTCAAGTATCGGCTGGAATTTTTAAATACACCAAGCGAAGCAACAATCAGATTTCTTTCCATCTTCACTTCGATGGTATTATGAAAAATCGATCGACGATAAAGTAAATCTCAATGTGCATTCGGTGTTTTGTTTTTTGTCCCGTAGAAAATCATCTGTTACGGACTTTGGCATGGTTACAGATTGATGACTGACACAATTTTCAACTCTTTTTAAGGGGAACGGTCAATTCTGTGATAAGCGAAGATATTGCAAAATGTCCACACAACCTGCATACTTGGTATACTTCTTTAGTGTAAGTTGTGATTCGATTTCAGAAGTAATCATTAGGTTGACATATTGTTTATTTCAAATGATAGTTACATTTTCGTGCTCCCGTAATTCTTACTAGAGGATTTTTTGTCAGTGCGACTGTATGCTGATCTAGTTCCGAGTTTGGTTTCCACCCAAAATGCTTGATTCGGATATGGAGCTTTGGTTTGTCCGTGCGTGCATTTCTGTTCCACAAAGTAACGCGACTTGTTTCGTTGTAGATGAGCAGTGCACAAAATGATGTAAACTTCCAATGATGAAAGCAAAATCTGTTCCGACTTGCGAGCGCACGGAACGGAATCCTGCACCTGTTATTGACTGATAAGAATATCTAATCACCATTAGGTCTGTTTCATTACTAGGAATTTTTTATACGGTAAACGTTTCGTGTGCCCTTCCGATCTAGATAAAGCACTTGATACCGGAATTTAAACAAATTACTTGCCATTAGTTTGATTTTTTTTAATTGTTTATCATAAAATACATTAGTGGATATTTCAATTCAATTTCACACTGTTTGGCATATTTGTTCACGAGTGGACGAGGATATGATATTTACTAATCATATAGTGAACTATAATGAATCACAAAGAAAAACAAAAGAATTCTGTCCAAGAAATAATTACTAGTTTTGCATGAATCAAAAAATTGAGAGTTTTACGATGTCATTCAGAGAAGTGATCATTCAGGACGCAGTTCTAATCAGCTTTCAAAGATGATCATGTAATTTGCATCTACAAATTCCTTTGCTTCACAAACGTGAAAAGCACTGAACGAATAAAGATTGTGATGAAGGAATTGAATAGGTCATTTAAGAACATATGTGACTCGATGTCTCATTAACTGATGGCTTGCCAAATAACTGAATGACATATACGGCAATAGAGAGGACGTTTTTGGTTCACAAATGCAAAACACACTCGGTCTCGTCTTTGGAATTGGTACTCTGATTGTTCACTTTACAAAATGGAATGTGTCGCCTGCCGAGGTTACAAAAATCAGCCAGCATTAGTAGCACGAGCCATGAATAGGTCACTCTGCATTGCTAAATTCCAAGCTTGTCTGGACGGTCAAGTCACCTCAGGGACACGAGTGCACATTCCATTTACTGAGGGACTGTAGAATAAAATCGATTATTTCTGGCAAAGTTTGCCATTCGACATTTCTGCTCTCATATGCATGCGAAATTGACGATGCAATTTGTCACATATTCCTCGACCAGCAAATGAAACCATGGATCACAATTTCATTTTCATAGTATTTCTGACTCTTCCAACTATCCATGCGATTAATCCGTTAACAACTTCAAGTAAGTTCATTGATGTTGCTATGAGCTTCATGACACATCGAGTGAGCTTACTGATGCATTTTATGAAACGAAATCTGAATCTATTCTTCTCCCTATACAGAATCTCATTACGTTGATATCGTGGGTGAGTACTACGTTTGTCAAAATTTAAGTGATAACTGCCAAGTGAAAATCGGGCAAACTGACCTCGCTATTTCCACAAGGATATTGTGTGCTTAACATGCATTCACATCGAACGTTCTATAGCATTGTTGGCAATAATTAACTAAGATTTCCTTCGATTATTCCACTGCCTTTTCTAACCCTCATAAATTAGAGTTTGAAATATATTCTTCAACTCCGAAAGAGAATTATCACGC
>LUCM01001082.1:5670-31257 GCA_008360955.1 Fasciolopsis buskii | reverse complement strand
GAGATAAACCGTCCTCTGTATGGAAACAATACATGCATGTGAATTCCCATGAGCTATGGTGGAGGAATGAATTCGGTTGTTACAGAAGCAAATCTAGTGTGTCCATGGATGACGAGTCATTCATTCCTGTGGTCATTGCTTCAACCCTGTTACGTGGATAAACCCATTGAGTCCACTTAAGAGAGTTAGTAACTTAAGGAATTGCCAGGTTAAATGTATTTCTCTTGCAAATGGGCGAACCAAAATACGACGATATTTTTGTTGACAAACCCATCATACAATGAAGCAGACATTTATTTTAGTTGAACTACTATCTTTCACGGCTGTTTCCATAACAAATCACGTTAATCATGGATGAAGACGGATAGGGGCCTAATTTTCTGAATTATTATTCATTGAAACAAGCATTCGAACGACACTGCGAAAGGCACAATGCATAAATCAGACCAGAAAGTCTCACAATGGAAATGCCTGCTTTATTTCACGGACGTATTCGGTGTACTTTCTCGAGGTGTTTTATTAGTCAGAATAACATGAAAAGTTGAGAACGGTAGGTTGAATAAATAGACTTCATCACAATCATATGCATCACTGAGTCTGCATCATTGTGGGACCGTGGCCAACTTGCATTTGACTTACCGAATAGTCAGTTTAGGCCTCAACTCTCGCTCGACATTCATACTACCAGACTATTTGCGCACGGCACGGCGCGATGGGGTTCAGAATTCTCCTAGATTTGCCCATCTTCAGTTGATAACTACTCGCGGATGGCTTGAACTATTCTGGTGTCTTAATATTTTCGAACTCGGTGCGATATATTTTGCAAAAAGCTTTCTAAGATTTTAAATTTTTCAAGGATTATACTGTATCTGGAAAGATCTGCTGCCAAGGGCTGCTTGAGTTGAGCCTAATGAAGAGCAATAATTGCCACTCCCGAGGAGTGACCGAAGTGACCTATGATCTGTCTCCGAATGCTCTTACAATTTAGAATAGGAATTGTTTTAGACGCCACCCTTACGATAGCTTATCCTGTTCCACGAAAACGTAAAACGCCTGACTGAGTCTGTGATCCGGGATTTGTAACCGGATTCTCGAGGTTGGGCTATTCGTCATCATATGCTAACCTCAATTATCCAAGCACGAGCCGGATAAAACCGTGACAACCCATGAATAAGTTCTAACATACCTACTTCTTCGGGAATTAAAAACAGTGTGACAGGGACTGGAGAGTTGATTCTAGTACATATTCGGGATATTAAAATTATCATTTTCCCTCGCACTCAACTTAAGCACTTTTGTATGATTCTATTGGCCTTGGAAAAACCACCGCGGTCGTTTTTTCGTAAATTCCGGGTTCATCCCTCAAATTAAATATCACCCTGGAACCAGAATGGCCTTTGGATGAGAATATTCAAATGATCTTTGTTAAGCTGTCCTGGGTTTTGAGGCACGAGCAGGATTTTGCCGGGATATGAGACATGAATGTTACATAATCTTTCCAAATCACTTCTTCCAGATATCTGTAGTATCTTTTATCTCTTTATCTTTTATCTTTCATCTTTTACTCCCTTTATTAATGAAATAACAATGTACGTCAATTTTTATGAAGGGGGCAGCGGCCGGCAAAGGGCTGCCAAGTGGGGAAGTTGACCAGCGATGGGATGATTCCAACCCATGACCTTCACTGCTAAATTCCACAACCTTATCCGCTTGGCGAGCTCCGATTTGTGATCCTCGGAAATAGCAATCACGAACGGTGTCTGGAAATATCAATTCATTATTCTTCCAGGAAAAGAAAGAACTCCTCCATCCGACGGGCTACTACCAAGACCAACACTCCGTTTCCATTCTCTAATGTCTTATTTCGACTCAAGTCATACTCGGCTTCGTACATAGTCACTTCATCCATCTCTTCCTTTAGAGCTGATATTTGTGACTCTGTCCAGAAATTTCTCCTTCTGCAGAATTTTGCATATTTTCCTCGACAAATAAAACTTCAGGTTAGGATATTTACCCTGATAGACGAGTCTCCTGTCTCCGTGCTCGCTACCACGCCTAATTTACTTTAAGTTTCATGATCAATGGAGCCCGTATTCACTCACATTATTCCCATTATTACCCAACCACAATCGCTCTCATTCTCACCATCACTTTAGATGTTGGCAAGCCACCAACCTCGTGTCACCTGTCAAATACCAAATCTTGACTTTCCCAAATGCGAAATCCAATTCCCGTGATTGAAATTCTGTATTTCATGAAGTGATATGGTTTTCCTGGTACTGTGGATTTTCTATCTGCAGTTATTCACAAAACCAAATTGAATAATTCTAACTACGGAAGCTCTTGGGAATGGATAAAACTGTTTATTTCTTCCGGTTCTCAAATGTTCAGTCGAAATACAACTACAAAGAAGTAGAAAATTACTGTATTTTTGAAGTCACTTGCAACGTCCAAAGGGATCTGAGTGAGGGAATTCGAACAATAGAAAATCCTGAGCGGAAAAACCTTCCCACATTGTCCTTTGTAGTAAAATTTACTAATGCATTCATGTCGTGCAACTAAAGTTTTCGTAATTGATTGTGCGTATCCTCTAACTTTTTACAAGTCGTTATTACGTATGACAGTGAAAGCCCCTGCGTACCACATTAATTATTAAAATTTGGTCAACTGTCCATCATAGAAGCACTTCAAGAACTGAATGGCTATTTGTTTTCCGAATGTTCTGTTGCCCGCGCTCAGTGTCGCTTTTAGCATGATAGTTCATGGTTGTTAGGAATTTTGTTCAGCGCTTGCCACTCGCAGAGATTTCCACGGCAGAAGATGATCGGCGATGTACAGACATCTGGCGCAACGTACTAGTTTAACTTAGTCCGACCACAAGAAGCAAGATGAGGTGTAAATATGTACCAAACTAATGACAAAAGGGGAGATATACTTAGAGTAGTGGCAGTCCCTGGAATCAACGAAAAATGTTGAATGAATAGATGATGGTATGTGTTTGTAGTAGGAGATTGAATGTTTTCATGAAACAACTCATCACGTGATATCATCATTTAACTCGCCATTGAGAAACTCTGGAAGCAGTGTAGAGCTATTTCTTCTTGTTGCTAATCATCAACAGTGTATATCCACCGCGACGATGCTGGTAGGAATGAACAAGAAAACCTTTGGATTCCTTGATAAAATCATCTTTAGTTGACTCGATTCGGCCAACATTCACAAAAAACTATTACAGTTTTATTATTCACAACAAGCACAATTTTTTCCTTTTTTGCAGTTGTCCGTCCACTGGATTATTTCTGGGTTTGCAGGTCAACGAGCATTTCATTGGACGTCGCGTTATAATAATAATAATGTATATTTTCTCGTGGGGAACGGAGCTGAGAACATTCAACTGTGTAACTAATGCCAGGATATCCAACGCTTCTTATTTTCACTTGACCCGCAGTCCCGTAAACCGGCTAATAACGGGTCCAGGGCCTCTTTGGGCCGTTCTGGATGTTTCCTTGGATCCTGGGTATTTTATTGTGGTGATAACCGCATTAGAAGCTCTGACGGGAACTTAAGTCAGTGATTGCCGTCTCCTGGCAGGCGCGCAGTGTGGATGATCCTCATGTTGGTGCGATAGTAGACTTGACACAGATGTGGATGAGGCTGTCATGAACTGACTCCACCAAACTGCTTTGCAACGGCGGGACTGAGGAACTGAAACATTATGGACAAGAGATATTTGCTACTCGTTTACTTAGCGTAACACAATGACAAGGGTTTCCTGTCATACTGCAACCAGAGAGGGGGAGCATTTTTAAGCGTGTCTAATTGAATGCTGTCGGGAACATTAAAAACCACACTATTAGACGCTTTTAGATTTTGCTGCATAATTTCTAAAGAAACTAAGTTAATGGCCCAGAAGTTACTAGCGAAATGTTCGCGTAGTGGGCTTTTGGGTGTTTCCGTGAGAGGAAGCAGCTTAGTGATCTCTGGTTCCATCAGTAAGATTTTGTTGGTTAACTCATGACTCGTTCGCTACAATTTTCGTAAGATATTATTAGTCTACACGAGCACATCTGTTACACTAACGGTGCATACTGGAGCTCGGCAGATACTTTGTGAAGGTGTGGGTGCAATGCACCTAGCGGCTATGATCTTAGTATGCTTAAGCCTACAGATTGCCGTTTAAATAAAATGATTACATTTGTTTGAGATATTGTACACGGAACTGCTGATAGAGCGCTGTCGCAAGTTGTATAAATGTGGGATAAAGAGGGCACGAAGAGAGGCCAATCTGTTTGTCAAATTGTAAGCAAAAGAATATGAGCCAGGAATTTTCAATCGGTTTAGTCAAGAGGTGTCCAAATTATGATGGTGCCAGCGATAGTACTGTTGCAATCACAAGTGTGTCGGAATACAGTCCAAAACTGATTTTTAGTAGAAAAAACGATTTCCATTATTTTTTGTGGACAAGAAGAGACCCACCTGCGATAAAAAACGTTTAGAGTGTATTATGTGCACAAAAGAAGTCAAAAACACCATGCTCACACCGAGGGGGCAAAGAAAGAGGGTCGACAACTAGGAAAATACGACACAAAGGCAGAAATATCAAATAGTCGAGGTGTCGCGTTAATTTTGAGCAACAGGACAGTGTCGATAGGTGTGGAAAGAGGCCAATGGAAAAATAAGTAGAAAGGCTACCAGGTGTAGCTGATTGTAATAATTGAAAACCCAATCGATAGCATTCCTTGACAGTGTCACAGCTAGTAAGGCCACTGTTCAATCTCAGGCAGAATGTCAGCACAAGTGTTACGTAGAAATCTGGTCAAAGTAAGATATTCGGAAAAAGGGAGCGAATTTTTCTGAATAGGGAAAACCCCTAACTGTATTAAGAGTTCCAAAAAAATCTGCCTGACTGAATAAAAATCCACGGCTGACAGCTAAAAAAGAGGAGAGTGCAGTGAAGTGTGGTGGAACAGAGATCGACGAGTGGAGGCAGATGAAATCGGCCGACAATCCCGCTAATTTATGCTCCCTTGGGGTGACGAGCTTATAGCCGGTGGAAACATGGAACAAAGACCCGGAGTTTATTATCCTGCCTGAGAAGCATTGGCCAGTATGGGCCCTTACCAACCAACCCGAGCAGGCGCTGGAAGTACAAGGCAGCTTAATAATGACTGTCGTGGCTGTGCCAATGCTCCTTCTATCTAAACTCAACAGGTACTGGCCGTGGACCAGCTTGCTCAGGGCGCTGGTTTGGCCGACCATATTTAAAGAGACTGCTTGTAATTAAGTGTGTCCCACTGTTTCGTAAGTGTCGGTGCTCTGATTCCAGAAGAGCTGAAGTCCGCGGAGTGCGACCTCATTCAAACGCTACAGTCTGACGGCTTCGGTGTACATCCGCAGGACAATGATGGCAGAAAGTGAATGCCGATGACTGAAAGCCTAATGTGGTAGGCTAACTAACTCCCATCTAAGCTTTGATGCAAAACATCCGATCATCTTAGCCGGACATCACGCCGTTGATCTGCCTGCATAACATGCGCGTGCAGTGAAAGGTTACGCAGGGGGAATCGACATGCTCAGCGTCACACGAAACTAGTTTCAGATCTTGAGCGGAAGAGCGAAGTTATAGCAAGTGATCAAAAGGTGCATGCAATGTCGGAGGGGCATTTTCTTAATGGTAAGACAATTAGTGGCCCAGCTTTCGAAATGCTGAGTGACACAGGGCTGGTGGCCGTTCAAAGTGATTGGGACCGACCATTTTGGTCCACTTCGAGCAAGATGCAGGACGAAGACAGAAAAAAGATAAGGATGCATAATGAACTATATTGCACACTCGATGAGTGCGGATCCGTTTTTGCAGACGCTGCAACGATTCACTAAGAGGCAAGGATTGCCGTATAAAATATACTTCGTTAATGGCTCAAACTTTGTCGGAATCAATCGAGAACATTTATGTTGGAATCATGGCCTAATGCACGGGACCTTAGAAGATAAAAAGTCACGAAGCTTGGCATTCAGCGGCACTGCACACCACTCGTCTAGGTGGGGTATGGGAACGTTTGATCAGGTCCGTCCAGAAGTCAGCGCTGTTGTTGGGCAATCCACAAACTCTCAGCGACTGAACTTAAAGTACAGTGAAAAGAATACGAAACAACCGTCCATTAGTATCAGTAGGCTCCAGCGAATTCGCCCATTTGACTTTGACTTCTAATATTTCATCATTGAGGTCCAGAAGCAGTTTTGTGGAACCCGTTAATTTCCGCCGAATATAACTTCACGGGTAGAAATACGCCATTTAACTGGCTGGGGTGTTTTTGAGAATCTGGTTGCAAGAATATGTACCAACTCCTCTAGCCCGACAGAATTGGATACACAGTGTAAGGCCGCTTAGAACAGGTGACGCAGTGGTGGTCTCCGACAAGCACGTACATGTCGGCTCGTGACCACTCGGTGTCGCGGAGGAGGAGATCACCAGGTCCGACGGACATGCAAGAACGGTTGACCTTAGAATTGCAAAGGGAACGCTTACTCACGATGTGTGTTGCATAAGTCGTTTGGAAGGTTTGGAAGGAGCAGAGAATACGTCACTTTCCGAAAGTGGACGGTAAGTAAATTTCAAAGACCGAGAATGAGTAAAGTGGTGAATCGGCATTCATATGTGCGCACCTTTTTCCACTTATTTTTCCATGCCAGCTGAACACTGAGAGCAGCACAAAGTTTCTGAAACTAATCATAGATCAACCCTCAAACTTATGACCGATGAATCGGACTCATTCCTTCACCACCCACCAACGCCCGGGGCTTGTGCTGATACCGTTCTTCCATGACTGGAACAGCCCATAACACGACAGTAAACCAAATGCCCCCTGCATTACAATCCATGCACAAGAAACACTACCTTGATCAAGGCCTTGACTAATCTATGTCAATCATTCGTCAACCATAAGATATTGCTTTATTATGTGCAAATGGCCATGCACTCACGCATTTGGCCTTCCGCATCCTCACCCACACATGCCTCATAGCTTCCTTGAAGCTGGTTGTCGCGGCTTGATCTCATTTGCTTATGTTCTGTACAAGCTGCATTTGTGGTCCTAACAACTGTCAAGCAGGGGTTACGAAATCTACGGAAGGGAAATTGATTCAATTGATTGTGGGTCATAGGTGAGTCTGCAAGCAACTGTTGAAAGAGCAAGGCACTGACAGCGGGGATTGGGCAGGTAGGGATGAATCTATGCCTCAATATCTAACCTTCGGCCTGCTTGGTTCCAATGGATTCTGGTGGGCGGTGTAAAGCATGGTTGAGGAAAATCCTGCGAAAACTTCTTCTGGATCAGAATTTATGAGATCCTTGTCGCACAAATTTTGGTGCCTTATCTTACAAATGTTTTGCTTGCTCAAAAGTTCATTTATTTATACTCACTGCTCGTTTTCGACGCTTACTGGTTTGGGACTCGCGTGAACCACGTGCACACCTCCATAGAGTGAAATAGACCCTCACGTTGGTTCCTTGTGATCCCATGTTTTAGGTTCGTTTTTACGTTTGCGGTGATCAACTTTACGATCCAGTATTGCACAATTGATAAAGCAATTGGGTTTTGGGTTTGGGATTGGACTTTGGCTAAGCATTACTCAAACGCTGTCTAGGGGCCACACCCACCCAGTCCACATATGCCACTTCTCATTGGCTCCTTGACTCCAAATGAGAGACTCTTTTGGAGCGTGCTTTGGGGTTATCTGCAAGGGCATTATCATTGGCACGTTTGGCTCGCTGAGTTAAACCGCGTGGGGCTACTTTTAGTAGGAAATCTACAGTTTCGGATAAATCAAAGTTAGGAATTGTGATCGCTAGGGTTATAACGAGATACCGTATCTGCTCGGTTTAACTCAGTTCCGAGGATAGAAATGCTGAGGATTACTATCGTAATGGTAATATTTCATTTCTTTGACCTTGCTAAGATATGCAGTGCGCATGATCTTGATGTGAACCTATAGTAACAAGATTGGAAAATAGCGCTTACGTGCAAAGGAGGCTTATGCACTAGATAATAATACAATTTCCAGTTCATAATTGTGTGGTAAGAGCCGATATGGTAACAATTTGTCACATGAGGGATTTTGGTCCGACGGGAACTTCTCGCCTGCACAGCTTGATGCCTTCGTTGCGCATCTCTTAGGCCGCCATATGCACGTAGCAGACCGAGATGGACCCACGACGCTACCAGCAGGTGGACAAGACCGAGTGGATAACGTATGGCGAGAAAAACGCACCAAATCAAGCAATGGGAAATTTAGAGGCATTTTCCAGCCAAATGCATCGTCTGTTGAGCAATTTATTGAACCGACAATAACAGCAAAATGGGCCGAATATTGGAAGTTCGGTTCTTTGGATAGGTGAAGACGGCGATGTGGAACAGAAATCGTGTAATCGCATGTTTGACTCGTGAAGTTTGTTTTGGGTAATTTAAACTGTGAATTTCAGCCTGGTTCAGCGATGGAGGTCGGGTTGGAAAAAAGAAAGGGTACTGAAGTCAAATTAGTCAATTCCACGCTGACTCTTGTGAGGAACAGCTTTCAGAAGAAGCAGTATGTTGCCAAATTTGCAAACAAGAATAAAGGTTTATGAAAAAAGATGATCCTCAGCTATCTTGATGAAGAATGTTGAGATACAAGCAGAAAGCAAACTCACATCAGATGCTATTAAAAACGTTTATCCAGCAGTTCATTTTTAAGATTCGAGCAAAGGGAACTTTGAGAAGGAGCAAGAGGAAGCTCGAGCGGAAGTGTGCATGTAAATTCAGGGCCTAGAGGGCTGTTTGCCACAACAGTGATGATGGGTGGGACTGATCGATTGTTGGCCACCCAAACTAAATAGCCGTTTAGCGGTGGAGACAGGTGTAATCCGCCAACTTATCTTCACCTGCACATCGCTGCAGCCAAGCTAACCACCCGTTGTGCACCGGCCAAAGCAGTGGATCTGACCGCAAACCGCAATAAGAAGATAGCTTTGGTGTACTCGGGAGGTGAAAGAAGGAGGACCGATGTGATGTAGGTAGGACCGGCCAGACATCAGGCTTCCAGGAGTGGGCGATCCCCGGTGAGTCAAAACCGCGGCAGCTAGAGTATGAAGTAATTGTTTATATTCAAGCAGAATTGAACGGTATGAAAACCAAAGGAACGAGTGGCGATCTGGCCTTGCTGCCATCAGCGGATTAAAAAACGATCAGTTGTACTAGCGGCTCAGAAGATCAAAGTACTACTACGCACAGTGCAGCCCGAAGTATGCAGGTGGTGGTTAATGTTGTCGCGATCTGCTCTTTCGGGTGTGTGTAGATAGGTGAACAGGATTTTCTAGCGCATGGATCTTCTAAACACATTAGTACAGGGAAAATGAGCCATTAATAAGGGGACGGGCAATGATCAATGGCAGTGAATATGAATGCGGAACGAGCTACGAAAGACAGATACACTGAGGACTAACTAAATTTTCGGTATAGAAATCGTGGATGTTAGTGGACCCTAGAAAATCGTGCCGTCGAAGCACAAGAAACGGTCGGAATCAGGAGGCACGGTGAATTGAAACTGTCAAGAAGGGAAGAAAGAAACCATGTAGGACTCCACGGTCACGGACGAGGCGGGACGTCCAAAATGTCTAAAATAGAAAGGGAGATATTGATCAGGGGAAGAAAGAGAAAATTTAAGAAGTCAACCTGGTTTTGTCTGGGGAGAGTCGTTTGGATGTGCCAAAAACGAAGATTCTAGCGATCAAGTTCATTTGTGTAAGGAGAGGCAATCGTGAAGAGCAAGAAATGATGATGGTGGAAGTGGATATGCGAAAATGATGGGGGACTAGATTAACCACACGGTTTTGTGACGGTTTTGGAATTAGTTGAATATTAACACAGAAAGGTGTACGTGGGCACCCTCGTACACCTAGTTAGAGCAATAAATTTTATGGATATGAAGCTAGATTATCAAGCGGTAAAAATAGTTTGTGAAGACAGAAGAAGGGTGAGACGCATCCGAGTTGAAACTGCATGTCTGCAGGTCTTATGAGCTAGTGTCGAGGCTCACTTGGAAACTGAGAATGTGAGAAATGAGAGTGGTTTGCTGAATGATCCTCCTTATGAAAATGACGAAAAGTAAGATAAAATAGAATAAATGCGACGGAAAACCTCTGCAACGTCACTCAGGGCCGAGAATACCAAGGAGGTGCCAGTTCGGAAGTGTCTGAAGTGGAAAAGGAGGGGATGGTGAATTGTAGGGAAGAAAGGATTCAAGATTTCAAATTGATTTTGGCTTTCCATGTAGTAATATAAATAGCGGGATTTATATCATTTTGCACGATGAACACAACAGTGCCAAGGATGTGTTTTCAAAGCCTCATCCAGTTTCATGCTCTAGATCCCCAGATTATAAGTGATGTAGTGGTTACAATAACCACTCAACACACTTTTTAAGCGCACTAAGTAATGGAGATAAAATGTGCAGCTGTTGGGAAAGTTTTGTTCTGTAAAGACAAATACTGAAAAAGAAGAAATTCGGCCCTGACAAGTACGTTTGGTACTGAGGGAATATTAATGAAATCCTCATTTCGGAGAGCGTACGGTAGTGGGTTTCTAACACAAGGTGTGGAGACTGTAACATTGTTACTGAAGAGCTGGTTTTACCATTGTGCGTCGGAGGCACAACAGATCTAATTTCTGCGACTCACAATGTTCCATTTAATTCGGGTTTGCAGAGTAGCCCTTCAACTGCTTGGTAATGACACTCTGGATGTTTTGAATCACCACTCTGCTACAGTGCCCCATGTTCGAACAGACTAGAGAGCAATGTTCCAGAATGAGTCTGACCTGGGTTGATAGGATGCCGCTAGCCAGACTTGGCGCTTGAGTACTGGTCCGTTCAACTCAAACGGCGTCGCTGATCCCCTTGGATGCTCCAGCCCAGGCGGATTTTCATGCCGATGGAACGCCTTGTGCGCCTTCTGAGATCAAAAACGGCGGCAGCAAAAACGACAGCATAGAGGTTACCTTTGACTGGTGTATCTAAAACCAATTTTACTTTTCACACAAATGTTTTTTCCATTAAACCTCTCAGTCCAGTTTGCCGCCAGCCGCGTTGGGGCGAAATCGGCAGTCGTGGGAGTTCCGTATTCTCTCTCTGCGAAACTTTTCACAAAATCTCGTTCTCTAGGTGGTTCAGCAGACTTGGTAGTATTTCTCCGCTTTCTTCAGCACTTTATCGGTCCTTTATTGTTGTTATATGTGATTTCCTTAGTCGCCTCTCACAATGTCACTTGCTTTTGCTGAATTTCCATCCAAGTTTCATACTGATCTTCATCTCGTCAGCTTAACTTCTCTGTTCATTACGTAACGCTCTCGAAGTTCGCGCCTCCGGCCATTGAGCTCCCATTAAGTGTTGTGCCAGCGACACTCAGAGTTAGTGCACTTAAACACGAAATTGCTTGTTTCATTGCTAACAAACGGTTTCAGAATACCCTGTATAATCTTGTAAAGAGGTTTTCCAGTTCTGATTTTTGTCTCGCATACTTGTGCACTGTCTTTCGCTTGAAGATTTTGATCGAGCATCCCCTGTAGTCAAAAGTAGCATATATCGCCGTCCCCCCTGATTTCCGTTATTCACGTTGCCAGCTCGTCATCCTTGTACAAATCTGATCTCGCCCTGCGCATGCCTCTCGCAAACCGAGAAATATACAATATTACCATTATTATAAAAGTGCAGTTTGCTTTCTTTCAACTTCAGAGTTCTGTGGAGCGGCCCCAATAATTTGTTTGCCGCAACAACTTATGTGATAGCATATTCCTGTAGGTTTAAGGTACAGGAATAATTGAGGCCTAGTTTGTGAACTTCACCGTCAATGGGGATGATGTGGCCGACAATTTTGAGTTCTTTTGGGAGTATAGTGCGTTCGCACCCCATGAACCTGCTTTTTAAGACGCCGATGCAATGAAACCTCCGAACGCATCTGCAATCCCCTGTGCTTTGTTTGCCCAAACATCGCTGTAAATGCCATGTGAGACGTGAGTTACTATAAACCTGAAAAAGGGGTCTGCATTTAAGCAATTTCCCGGTGTTGCGCGTGCGTTCGGCTGGTCTGCGACAACCAGCTTTGCTTTTTGTTTCTATGGTCCAATACCATTTCTAGATTGCTAGTTCGACGACGCATTTGCAGAAACCAGCAGGAAAGGTCCTGCCGGGGTTTTACGAGCCTGCAGTTTATTTGCTCGTAATAGTTTATTTTTGGTAGCATGTTCACGGTTAGGGATGGAGTATTGGCAACAAAGAACGTGTGTGGAATAAAATGCGGCTGGTCGGCGGCCACCTGCACTTCTCGTGTCAGAAAAAAAGAGTACTAGTGAGGGTTACGAACTAGAATGGGCAAACAATTTCGATCAGCTCCAGCCTTGGGATTGGTAGCCGGTATCTATTCAGGAGGAGCAACGTAAGTGAGCAGCTAACAGGTAGGTGACCACATCCATACAAACTCTTCTCAGTATTCGTTTGAACATTTGTTGGGCCTATCGCAGATATCAAGTCAAGAAAATAGCGGTCCACTGTTCGGTCAGTTACTTACTGTACCCAAACTCCACGATGGATGCTTTCAAGGAAAGTAGGTAAGTAATTTGGAGCGAAAAACGTGGGCCAGCAGTTGCCTAGTGCAGCTTGGCGCCCCACATGCCAGTGAGAGTAATCGTAAGTTCGTTTATGATGAAAGATGAATTTGGCAGCAACCAGAATGGCGTTAGACAAATCTAACTGAAGACCTCGTTGCCCATCTCAGCTCAGACCCAACAGGCATCTTGGACGGTGTTCAGCATGGGATGGTGACAAAACGTTGCTGGTACATATACCCCGAAGTAGACAAGAAAGCTGCCTCTGCGCTAGGTTTGCCAGCTTTTTTTGAAGGGTTTAGAGCCGGAAGTGGTTAAAGCGTTTTCTGGGATTTTGCCGCTGGGGCACGTCTCAATAAAAACTATGGAGTAGAAATCTGACAAGAGTGTAAAAAGGCAGATTCACCAAATTGCCCTCATCATGGAGCAAGCATTTAACAAAAGTAGATGTTTTCGGGACGTGTCCTTGCCACTGACGTATACCATGGTGGTTGAAGCTTGGTTTCTCGTTGGTTGGGAGTCTTGGGGATCATAATTTTAAGTTTTCGCTAATTTTTTATAATTATTCTGCTATTCATCGGTGGTTTTCTTTAGTTTCGAGGATGGTGCATCATTTCAGTTGGATGGCATCGGCCCAGGGCATTGTGACTGGAAGCGGACGATAGATGATCCTTCGAACGAATTTCACAGAACATCTGCTGGGTGATTAATTTGTGGGCCGGGGTATTTTAATCCGATCTCGTTGCATTCAGCCTTATGGCTAGATGCCGCCATATCTAAGTTGGCCAACCCACGATGGGATACACAGGCGCGTAAGATTGGACCTATGCAGGAAAGGTAGGGCAGGAGTGTTTAGGTCGCGGAGAAAAAAGGGCTGACAGAAAAAGCATTGTGGTATGGGGTGGGAGACCTTCCTAGGCATAAAGAAGAAACCTGTGGGCTGGGATTCCGGTGAGTTTGGCCCTTATTTCACATGGTTGTTGGACTGGAAATAAATTTCATCCCATCGTATGTTGCGTGGAATCGCTTGAGATGGAGGCAGGGATAGATGTATCGGGTTGATGCAAGTAAGGCCAAATGGTTCTTCGTGTGCAGGAAACCGGGTAGCTGTTAGAGGTTTGGAATGATGGAAACCAGTTAACTCGAAGGATCTGGACTGCCTTTGGTATCTTAACAAGTCTGAGGCTCTAGAGTTGTCCGCTTTATTTAATAACGTACTGCAGGAATTCTGGTCAGCATTTCTTAGTTGTCTAACGAGGGGTGCATTTTGTGGCCTTTTAGATGTAGACTGAATCGATGGCATCCCTTTTGACGACAACGTTGGGATGTACTGGGTGGGTTGGAAGCTGGGAATGAGAGGAGCACCATGACCAGCTGGTTGCCATAACCCCATCGACCGCGTCGTTTGCAAACTTTTGCCGGGATTTTGAAGGAGGGCGCACTGAGGGACTGCAGTGAAGGTTTGCATCCTGACGTGGATAGTTCGAGGTGCAACTTTTACGTGGTGGTTGAATGGGGTGGGGGAAGAAACTTGTCTAGGTCAACTTAAAATTTTCGAGGGAGTTCATGGGCTAGTGATCCTGAATTTAGGTTTGATGATTTAGGAAAAGCCTATTTAGACCTAATGATCACAAGGATGGAGGACGGTGGTGCCCCTTTTTTTGGGACCAAGCACCTGTCGCTGCAGCGTCGTTTTATTCTTCTCTATCCTGGCACTTTTGTATTGAGTATTAACAGCAATAATGTCTTACTTTTTGATGAATTTGCGGGCGCTTTTTGCATCCTGGAATTGGATTAGGAAGAGGAAGGAGTTATGATGGGACTTTTTCCGCAGTCTCACGCAATGACTAAGAAAAGCACCTATGTTATACGTCTTCATTATTGGTTTCGGCCTTCTCCAGATATTGGCGGAATATTAAATATCACGGCTTTCTTGGTGTTCCGGATAAGCCTAAGTGATTCAGACGATATTGAATCGATGAATCGACCAGGCCCGGCAAGGAGACATTTTTTAATTGCCCGATAATATGGGAGATCGGAGCCAATTTGGTTGGGGATGTCTCCGCTGCTGTCACTTGGGTAAAATTGCTCGAAGGTCGTTTCCTCAAGACTTTGACTCTCTCATTTATTTCACTAAATACACCAATTAACTTAAGCGGGCAGGTTATAGCTTGTGATTTTGGCAGGAATCGTTGACCGCCTGTTCTTGTGGTAGTGAATGTCGCAGGGTTTGTTTCTGGCGTGGTGCTTGAAGGCTACTTGAGATAAGAAACATGGGCCATTAAAAAAGACGGCTCCAAGTTAAAGTACGCATAAAATTGATCAATTTATCTGGGTTGGGAATACTAGCTTAGCGAAGTTTTACACCGCGAGGGGACTCAATGCGAAAACCCGAGTAATTTGTGAATATTTGAACAGGCTAAACGGGTACCAATGATGGACATTAGATTATGTATGAATGTTTTTTAAGGTAAGCTAGTAGACCGAAATTACTCTATTGAAGGTAAGGTCTGTTAAATGACTAGCTAAAAAAGAATATTTATTACTGAGCGTGATACAAAACGGTCTGAGTCAGAGGACACGTCCGAAAAACATGATGCTGCTGAGATACGTGAAAACTTTTGGGTAGAAAAGTGCGTATACTAGCAATTGTGTATGTCTATTCCTAGAAACGAATAGGCAGGCCGACAGAATATGGTATGGAGGCGTTGAAATTAGGGCCATATCAGAGCTGGAAAAGTGACAGTCTAAACATGAGCAAAATACTAGCATCATGGCTAATCAGGTAGCAAGTCAAACCCCGATGCTCAGAAAAAGTTAGCCATTATTTCTGACCGAGAACAAGCTTCTACCTCCACTAACTATGTCATAATAACACACCAGCTGACCAAATATAACGATGCCAACGCCAGAAGAGAAACAGTGCATCGCAGATTGCGTGCCAATCTGGAGTTAGAGCTCAAATGCCGCTGTGGTCCATGGGGCAGCTATCTAAGCCCGCCCAACTACAAGACGGTTAGCCTACCGTTCTGCCCTTTCAAACACCGCTTTGCTCAACCCTTGCCTAAATATACATGGTTTTTCGGCTGGCTTCGAGTAAAAATTTCTCATTCCGGTTTTCAAAAATGCTACTGACATGGTCCGAATACCCCCACATTGATTACTTTAAGCGTTACCTTTGACATGGTTCTTTAGCGCACTATCAGAGCTAAAACGACCATTCGGATATGCAAAGGTGCCGCGGAATCCTCATTTCAGCACGCCTGTACCGCTAGAAGTTCCCGCATTAACAACGTGTCCCGGCTTATGGAGAAATTGTCACAAGTTCATGGTGGTGCTAATGATTCCACTGGATCCACATGTGCTTTTAGAGGGCTTTTAATGCAGTGTCTTATAACGCACTTTACGCTAACCTCGAAGTATATGGGGGTTTATGCGCTGCACTCCGCGATTTAACGCCTCCTGCCCAGCCGTCTATCCCATTTGAGGATGGGGGCCTCGATTTCAGAGGCAGAAGCGGTTCAATTTGATGTTCACACGGTTCAATTCTCAGCTCAGCGCTTTTCTTGGTTTGCATAAATATCCTTGTGAACTCCATCCTAACAAGTAGATTGATGCATTATGCTACCTTGAGACACAAATCCAACAAGATGCATCCAGCGGTTTACTTGACTAAGCGTTGGTTCCCCGACCAGATCTTGGCCACAAACGATGGCAGATGCCTAGGCATTCAGTATGATTCAGCTCCACGCCAACCCGTCCTCATCGACCAGGCAATTCGAAATCAACAATCGCGGTACTATAAAACTCGCGCATTCAGAAGAACTGACAAACACTATTTACGGTCGTTTTGGGAAACGCAAGTAAATCCGCCCATTGTGCAATCAATCTAGGGAGACGAATCTTCCACAGAATGTTCTTACTTTTATCTTTTACATGCTCTATTTACTAACTAATTGTGTACTTCATCTTCCAGGAAGGGGGCCCGGCTAACAGAGAGCTGCCAAGTGGCGAATTTGAACGGTTGTGGACGGATTCGAACCCGCGACCTTCACGTCCGAACGCCAAGATCTAGTCCGCTTGTTCACCGCCGGCCAATACAATGTCTTAGTTTTTTATATTGAGCCTTTATTTGCCCATGAATGAATCACCGAGGATGAGTAATAAACGGTTCATTTCCAGTGAAGATGATGCGTCAAGAGAGTATAATTGAGAGCAACTAGTTGCTTACGTTGTCTGGAAATTAGATCTTGCCAAAACGATCCCCTATTCATAAATTCCACTACCTTCAGACAAGCCAAATCAGAGGCAATCCGATTCCCATCTTTATTGATTTTGCTTCGAGGTTGGTGGTCCAAATCCTAACTCGTAAATCTCAATTGCACATTGTAGGAATCCTTCGAGGATTTGAGCTTGCTGTCTTTTAAGACTGCGCTTCGGCGGTGGTGTCGAGCCCTTGTGAAATATTCTACTACTATAAATGCCAGGCCCTTCCCCAAAGAGGTCTTTGGGTGGAAATAGTTTGTTATGTGGGACTTCTCTTCAATCCCTTCTATCTCAGTGTAAGTTAGGTAAGGAACGATTGCCTAAGAGAACACCAAATCCTTTTCCTCGTCGTCTCCAAAGAAGGAGGATAGAAAGGAACGGCGGTAAGTCAAGATGCCTTACCTTATTGGCAATCGTTGTTCATGTCCCAGTGTTACACTTGTGGTTGTTTTTACTTGCCCATCCCCCCCTAGTATTTCATAAAACAAAAATTAACGAAAAACATTGAAAACGCTTCCCAGAGTGTTCCTCTTCCGAGTCCCACACACTGGTGATCTGAAATTCAGTTCATATTTGAGTTTCCTTGAGTATTGGTTGACAGTCTAATGTCCGTTTGCCGCCATGGTCCGTAGAGACAAGCGCGATTATGGCTAGAATCGTTTGAGTGGGCTCCTGGCTTGGCATTAATAAGAACGCGTGTGTTTGGAAAGGCCAGAATAAGTTAACACGCCTGAAGACATTCCAAAAGTGATTTATGTTGAGCGCAACGGAAGAGGCAAACAGAGATAAAGGATGGGTCAGTGAGGCTTTGAGTAGTGCCGTTCTATGCGACTGCGGATATTAGAATGGGCTCATGTTTATATCTCTCTGGAAAAAAGGAGTAATATGATGCACTGGGTTTACATTTTTCGAGAATCCGGAGAGGTTTCAGGCTACGTTAATTTGAATAAAATTGAGATTAGCCTTACGATTCTGTATCTCCAGAGATAATCGGCAAAAAATGGGTCAGGGAAAGGCATTAGGGCTTCATTCAAGAGCAAATGCCTGCAATGCCAATTGCGCTTCATTTGTACACTGAATGTTCATCTTGGGACAATCCATCCTGCACCAAGAAATTGGTTTCTGAAGAGGCGGTAAGCCACGATAAGTGCACATAACTGAGATGAATGAGTCGCAACGTGAGCAATCTGCAGATCAATTTGAGAAATAAAAAAAGCACAGAGGGTGGATTTGAAGGTAATTGGTTGTTTTCGGTCAGAAGCAACAGACTTACGAAGAATAAATGCGCAAAATGGTTGACTCAAAGAAGCACGCGCGGACAACGGAGCGACTGTGTAAAAACTAGTTTACCCGTGGTTTATAGCCCATTCACATAACTGCATTGCCAATAGCAATAGCACTATGAAGCGAGTGGCTGCCCTGATTGTGTTCACGTGACTGTGGCGACAGAAAACTCGGTGATTTGGAGTTAGACTCTACATTCATTTAAGTTCCCGAGGGTGCCCTGAGACTGGCAGGATCAGGTGCTGGTCCTTTCTTCCAATCAGTTCCGTTGAGTAGGCCCTGCACCATTGTTGGCCTGTATGTTTTGAGTGCGACGTTGACGAAATTTCCTGTTGAGACTACTTCTTGGCTGGATGTCCGTCCGGTATGCTGCTCCGACTGATCAACATCTGGTCCCATATCCCAGCTAACTTCGACCCATTCCATGGCTCCATTGCCACTTCCAACATCCGAGGCCTGTAGAGAACCGCCCATTCGACGAGCACGATGAGAAGCTCAAGCTTCCCGTCGATTTTACATCTTATTGGAAGCTGAACGGCTAGATTCGTGATAGTCAGTTTGCTCGGTAGAAGAATCCCCATCGCGCGAAGAAACGATTATTGGTGGTGAAAACGGCGGACCTTTAACTCCACGCAACTTCTTCATTTCGCGCAGGCTAGCCATACGGAATTCGAGAAGCATTTTAGCATCGGTATTTGCCCGGCCTCTACCGGTGAAGTGAAACGCCAAAGAATCGGGGACATCTAGAGGAGGCGCACCGGATACCCGCATTCCAGAGAGATCCGTTAGATCCACAACATGCTGAACATGGCTCTGAGCAGATCTTAAAATTTGGCCAACCCACGTCCGCGGGAAAAGAACTGTCTCTGTAGAATAATCAAGCAGAGCCTTGGTTTCTTGGAAGGATTCCTGTGTCTCCCCAGATATCCAAAAAGTTCACTCCGATCTATCGAGTTTGATGGACAGAATACCTCCAACGGTAGATGCCCTGAGAATATTTGAACACTGCCGTCCGATGGCTTGCGGTATAAGGTCCTCCGGAATAGGCAGAACTTCCAAAAATGAAGCAGGCATCTGACTCACACATGAAGCCTCCAGTTTACGCGACATTTCCTCTGTTTGCTGTAGAATTTCCGCTTTCCGCTGCAACATTTCAAGAACGTTTTTAATGGCAGCCAGAAGTTTTGCTGTGGATACATCGGTCGAAATCGCCAATAAGCGAGATCCTAGTTCGCAGCTCTCCCCGCCCTCGTGATGAACCGGCGAGGAAAGGCACGAGTTGAGAGCCATGTATACAAGCATCGGAATTCCACGAGGCCGAGCAAACTGGACGTAGTTTGTGGGTTCACAACAGCATGAACTAATATACAGGGCAGAGAGCCGTCAAGGTATATCCCTGTGGAAGGACGGAGTAATATGTTGCTCTGGGTTTACTCCTTGTAGGAACTCAGTAAGTGACACCGAAATCAAAGAGGCCAGGTTGCTTCCCGCTGGCCATGGGGCTTTGTTCAAGTTGCAGTAAGAAAGGGCTTCAAGGGTTTCACCTCCCCATAGCAGATAGACGATGGAAGCAAACGGGGTGTTTTATGACCGGCTTGCCTAATGTAGGAGGCATAGAATGGGATATGCTGAGTCTTGTTATGAGATCACCTTTCACCAGAGTTACAGGCCGCGCTAGATGGTCATAATAAAATGGCTTTGTCAGAGGAACATTCATTTGAATGGATTTGATGAAAAGGCAACCGCTCAAGACCCGGTGTCACTAGACTGGGCGCTAAACCTGAGTAATAATTACGGAAGTCCAACGGCATCTGTGTGTATGAGTTTGTGCATTGATGTGCAATAATGTGTATTAATGTGACGCCGTCTAAACACTGAACTCAATATAGCACAGAGTATGCAATCATCGGATGGATTACTCGAGCATTAGAAATAATTCAAGGCTTCAGTGTAGAGAGGATTTTGCTCCAATTCAAGTTTATTGGATGCTAAAGCGAATAAAGCTCAGTCTTAAAATCGAGTCGATGGCAGAGAATGAAAATATAACATCAAAGAATACTTAGAAGTGTGGGTGGCATTTGTGGTGACTGCGATCCTGTGCCCTCATCGTTCGACAAATCTAGGATTGCATCCTCAGCTCTCCATGGAATAAGGGGGATATATTTACTATGCAGGACCTATCCTGCACAAGAAAATCAGCTTCATTTATTGTGTTCAAAGTAGGGTACTCCCGACAGGCTTTCCTGAAAGCCTTCAAGAATTATCCTGAAACTAATGTGTCGGAAATCTCTCACCTCTTGTATATTCCCGCTTTAGGAATGTACCCCTTACACAGTTGCTGACGCGGAGAATAAATGAACTTACAAGTCAAAACTAGATCGGGTAATGGTGCTTCCCGTTATGGTCCAGTTCTTAGCAAAAACAGTGTAAAGCAAAGTGCATTTATAGATCGAGCGCTTTCTCTCCACGTATTTGCACGTTTGTTAATAGGATGCTGTGGCTTCACTCTGCAAGCAACGATGCGCTCAAGGAAGGCACCTCGCTGGCTGAGAGATCGGAATGAGCATCTCACTTTTTCATTACAACGTACACAAGGCGGATGGAAGTGAACTTGCGAGCGGTCCGAGACCCAAATATAATGCATACCCGGCATGCCTTGAACCTTGACCTGGAACCATGCGACGCACGCGTATATCAGAACAACTGGGGGCATGCCTGTAACTAGTATGATTCTCGCCGTGCTGGTGAATATCTGGTTGATCCCCGTTTTCTCCACGAAGCCTGTAAGGTCTCTTGAAATCCTTCTGAATAGGCTACTGATGACAATAGGGATTCTTAAGGGACAATTATTCCTTGCGACGAAAATTTCGCCGGGGTTTGGCATCTAACAAACCTTCGTGCGTCTAACACTGGGTATAACTTTTTATACTCAGTGTAATACGTAGAGTAGCTCAATTTTTGACCGGCTATCCGCATGTAGAAATTTAGTCACTCCTTCCGCATTGGCCCAATTTTCCTCGGAACACTACTCGAAGCAAGTCGTCAACGGCACTGTTCGCGTATCGTGCTGGGGTTAGGCAGATATCAAATGCGCTGGTACCCAGAGCAGACAATTCGGTGCATATCTTCGGCATAACTGGAACGGTAAGTTCCAGGTTCAAACAGAACTTATCCGTTGAATCTAATAGTGCACTTGGTATATTTTTGTTCCGAAACACATGAACATGCCAGTGCAAGAAACCACAGACTAAGGCCCGAATCCCGCCAACCTTGACGATTGAATGGGCGGCAGTCACAGCTTTTGCTCTCATCCGCGAAGGAATCGACCATGTTGAATCCCATGTCAAATCACCCCCGGAATATTAAGTTTGCGCAGCCTCAGTACTAGTTCTATCTAGGTGAGTCAACGTTGCTTGCTTGTATAGGCCCTGTTTCCCTCCATGAGGATTAATTCTAAGTGTTCGGCAGGTGTAGTCAAGGGCGCCAACAGGTCCTGATCGGAAGGGACTTCATTCTACCGCACACAGAATGGGCATTTAATAAAAGTGGCTTCGGTGAGGCCGAACGAGGCGCCTTCATTTAGTTGCACTTCAATGCATTGCATCAAGCAATGGGGGAAACACCAAGCACAGACACGGCCACGAACTTTCTCTGCTGGACCTTGCAGTTACGAGTCAGATAAATGAGGTCACGGTGTCTACCCAATGTCCCACTAGGCAAGTTAAATCACGTGGCAGTGAAAATTACCGTGAACTTGTGTTAACTCAAGGTTGTTGAATTAAGGAGTGGCATTAGTCTGTTAAATTTTGAAGGCCAGGATATCAAAGATGGACACAGCAAAACAGACTCAGCGCCGAACTACTTTGGTAGCATCAATGGGGTCGATAGGATTACAACGGGAGTCCTCGTGCTGCTTGCCCCATCGCAGGTATGCGCAGGCAACTGGAAAGATTGAAAAAGCACGTGTCTGCTGGATCGGTCGCATCCACTTGGCCTTCATCAAGCCATTAACCGGCAACTTCGCATCTCTGTGCGCAAGCCATCCCGAGCCAGTAGGAACAAGGGCGAAATGGAAAAGATTGAAGTAGTGCAGCGGTTGTGGCTACACCTACTCAGCCGTGGAAAACTCCCGGCAAGTCGGCGTCACCAGAATTCTATGCAAAGTGATGAGGAAGTTAATCCCGGCCCACGTCTTCCAATGACCAGTTGGACAATCGATGCTCAGTCTAGTTCAGCAGGGCCTAATAAAAATAGGTCTTGTCTCAACAAGCCTGTTATGCTTCGTCCACCAGTTCAACCTAAGATTGGATGGCGGTAGGCAGATTGAAGTATCTCATGGAATTCAGCACGTCGTTCGGTTCAATAAATGACCGCCTGCTTCCAATAAGACTGGAATCATTCTGTGTCTGGTGGCGGGCATATTATTCGGTGAAAGCCTTCCTTACCAAGAAAACATTCTAAGTCAGGAAAGGGGATGGTTGCTTACTTAAGACCGACATCACGATCTTCGTCCTACAGGAATCGGTTGTGGAGCCAACTTGTGCCTGCTCTACATAAGTGATCTAGCATCGGCCCTAAAATAACCCAACAATTTTTTTCGCCCAAGATATCAAGGAGGCAGAGCCTGTGGGATGGGGAGACCTCAACAGCGATAAAGGGCTTTCCTAGATCAGGCTGACAGGGTACACCTAACCCCAAATACAAGCAAGCCATTTGTTATCCAGAAACATGCAAAGTCTCAAGGTACCACCCGATCAGGGACCGCTTATTGCGAAAGGATGAAGCAGGGTGAAGGGCCTATCGGTACCCATAATATCAAGTCGTAAATAGGTGGACCAATGGGCCTTAGCGGTTCTAAAGGCCACGGGCGAGTTGCTTTGATTCAAAATCAGCCCTACCATGCCGTAAGTCAGAAGTGGTCATGCTCCTATCCAAGGCCAGTGTGATCTCGTATAGAACACTATCCACGCTTGGCCTCCTTCATCTACCTTGAAAAGGCCCAGCGAGTGACCACAGGATTGGTTGAGGGGCAGGATGTAAACTCATAGGATCAAAGACTCTACTACTAGAATCTAGGTGGACAGAAGTGGACATCGAGTTGTCCTGATGGAGATCTTAGAGATTGCAAATGGCTTGTCGGATCCTGGTCCAAACGACTCTTTCTCGACAAAACCTAGACCCTCGTACACGTGGCCTAGGGGGGAAGTTTGCAAAACCACGATCTAGGCCTCTGGTTAAGTTCCACCGCTTTAGTACCAGGGTCTTAAATGTATGAAACGGACGACCTGCGCAGTCGGTCACCGTGAAAAGCGTGATCTTATTTGAGCAGGCGCTGCGTCGAAACTGGGAAGCGGTGTGTCCCGAGGTAAGAAAATACGAGTTAATTTGTTGGTAAGCTTTCGACAGTATATTCAAACATCCTTGACTGGAACTGCGAACGCTTGCATCCCGTTGTCTTTGGCAACCAAGGCGAAATGAGGCATTCGGTTTGCTATTTCTTCTGGCAGTGCCCATTCAACTGAACCTGGAAGAGGTGGATATCCAAATAAAGCGCACGACGTCGGAGGAATTCTGGATAGTCAAATGGCGCCGGGCGAAAAATGTCCTGTGAAAAATTAACTGAGCTGAACTGGACTTCTAGGATTCAAGATTGATATCCCCACTTTCACCTGTAGTGGAGGCCAAGCCACTGGAACGGGGATGAGAGGAGTTAATACTTGCGGAGGTGGGTGCTTCTCGGCACTTACTACTGCAAGAATTCTGGAGGCCCGTTTGGGTCCCTTCTGCCCCGTACCAATCAAACTGAACAGAATAGGCGGGGCGGTTAATATTCGCGCTACCTTTTTGTCAAGCGATGGGTCGGGATTTCTATAAAATATTGGGCATTAATAAAGGAGCTGATCTCGATGAAATCAAGAAGGCTTACAGGAAAATGGCCTTAAGATATCATCCAGATAAGAACAAATCCCCGAGTGCAGAAGAAAAGTTCAAGGAAATTGCAGAGGCTTACGAAGTACGTTTAATTTGTCCTTATATTTGTGCTCTAGGTTCTTTCCGATCCTAAAAAGCGAGAAGTTTATGACAAGTTTGGTGAGGATGGCCTGAAAGGAGGCGCAACTACCAGTGAAGGTGGCGGTCCCGGATTCACGTACACTTTCCATGGTGACCCACGGGAAACATTCAGGATGTTTTTCGGTACAGATGACCCGACCTCGATGTTCAACCTTGATGGAGCTTTTCGGTCAGCATTTTCAGGGGGTATGGGTGAGCAGATGGACGTTGATGGCGATTTCTTCCCTGGTAGATCGCCATTCGCGGTAAGCAAGTTTGGTCACCGCCAGACCACGTAATTGACAATTACCCGGGGGTTGTCTCTGGCTTGTGTCATAGTTGGACTTTATCAGCTGAGTTTCAAAAACGAATTGGAATCATCGTGGGTGCTGTTTGTTTGGTTGTCTGTGTCATGTTTTGTTCCCCACCGTTCTGTTTCCTTGTGTTGATTAATAGCTTGGTTGGGTTATTCAGCTGTCGCACCTTGGCGGGATATCCGGTTGATCGGTGTCTCCTTTATCTCACAAAAGAGACTCCACGGATTAACGAGATAGTCCAGCATACGGGGTCATTATCCCGATCAAAGGTGTCCTCAACGATTAGTCAATTGTCAGAAGTTCGTGCATATCCACTGAAGTACGTTGTTACCCACGGAATACGAACATGACTGGTTTGCGGATTTTTCTCTTGCCGAAATAAGAAAAGATAGGCCGTTCTATCTACGATTTGCGGTTTCTTTCGCAGAGCCTTTGTGCAAATGTTCCTGACTATCCTACCCTTTATTCAACCTGCCTCTTCTGTTTCCAATCCAATCTCTGCCCCTTCTGCCTACCCACAGTGTCCCCAAATATAACACGCCCGATACTCGCAACGGTTCATTGTCAGATGACGTAGTATGTGGTTTTCAGTTTCCTTGCTCACATTTCCTCGAGCCTCGTCAGCTTCTGAATCTCGGTTCCTTCTAGGTGCGCACTTTAATACAGGCTGGCTAACAGGCGTGTTTGGCTGTGACAGTGGACTCACTTTCGATTTATGTCTGCTTTGTGAGTGAAACACGAATTCAGGATTCAAGTAGAGTAGAGTAATTCAACTGACTGCGCCAAACGTCTCGTCAAGATATTTCCTTCGCACTTCAGGAGACGAAGCAGATGAAGCTGTGTGTCAACGCGGTGTAGGAATAGTCTTGGGCGGAAAGGCTGAGACAAATCTTTTAGATTGAAGCAGTTGTGGCATCGGCCTGATATTTTCTTGAATTTGAAATGTATACTGTGCCGTAGTGCGCTCAGCTCTCTTGTTTAATTGCTAGACAGGAAGTGTGCGTTTCGGAGATGTTCCTCAGCGGTTTTTGATCACC
>LUCM01001079.1:0-12781 GCA_008360955.1 Fasciolopsis buskii | reverse complement strand
GATCCCTCGCCAGTCACTTAACGAAGTACATCGAGGACCAGCGCTTGTATCCCTTCTGCTTCTTATTCACATAAACGACCTTCCTTGTAATATCCCATTGCTATGTACGCCGGCGTCGTCACCATCTGAGGCGCCCGCATTAGCTCATTTGGCAATGGACCATACCAAGCACTGGTCCATTGACTGGAACCTGCCGATCAGCGACAAGTGTATGTCGTTTGGCAGTACTCCGGCTCAACAGTTTGGGACTACGGGAAACATTCAGGTCCAGAATGCTCAGCAGAACAAAATCGTAGGTTTCTGGGTCAATAAGGTGTTATCTTTCCTCCATCACCAACAGCTAGTCAGCAAATCGACATTCTGTTCTTAACATGGTAGGAAGTAACTTTCCATCCATCTCTGTAGATCTCCCGGTTTTTCATGGCACCAATGTTACCCTATAATTGAATACGACAGCCAGATTGTAAGTTTAGAAGTAGCCAAAGATCGCGATATATTTGATCGAATACAGAGGAAGGCCAATAAAGAAGTTCGAAGCCTTTCCAATATTCCGTATGCTCAACGTATGGCATGGATCCATTGGAATCTCCCAGAATAATGGAGTGATCTACTTCTTACGTTCAAACCGTTTTTCTTAGGTCTGGGGGATGCGTTTTTAATGCGTTCCAATCTAGACATTCTCAGATGGAACTCTAAAAAAATGTCCAAGCAGTGTCCTGGAACGAAAGTGCAAAAACGCTTTTCCGCGTATCAAGTAGTATTTCTTCGGAAGTCTGTCCCAAGACGTTACTAAGGTGCAGAATAAAGAAATCTTCGAACTAATGTTAGGTTTTTGGGTCTTCTTCATGTTAGACCACCACTGGGGAAAAAAGAAATAAAATAAAATAAATAACGGGAAATGCATCTGCGTACTTATAACCCACATGCTTCTTGTCTCTCTTCTCTTCTACGGAATTGGTACTAAGCACCACTTTGTATATAACGGAACGCACTCGTAGTAACGTTCTCTCGCCGCGAGGATGTGATGAGCACTCTAACTTTCCTGGAAATGAATGAGGGAGACCTGAAGACGAGACAATACAATAACCGGGATATAATAGGCTCTGCCTTTGTCCAGTGCAACACACTGAGTCACAATAAACCTCTTATGAGGTCTCCGACATACCCCTCATAATCTTGGAATCCTACAGACTTCTCGATGGTGTTTTGCATTGGATATACACTAAATTTATTCAGCTGTTTTGAAAACAGAACTTGCAGTGTTCCGATAAGAATTTAGAAGCAAGTACATGACCATCGTTTCTACATCGAACACTATTTCCTCCTTACTCAATGGACAAACTTAATAGACAAACAGCGATAGGATACTCTCAGTTCACCACCTGCATTTTCCGCACGATGCAAAACACTGTAAATTTATCTCAATCAATGCCTCGTTACGGAACCCGCAAATATGGCAGAATACACAAAACAACTAGCCATGTGTGAAATTTCGGCAAGCACACAGGTAATTAAACGCTGGCAGAAACCTAGATAAACCGAGGGGTCGTGGTAAATAAACAACGCTGGCCACCAGCAGCCTTGGTGTCACCTCAGGTCAATGCAATTCACTTTGCACTGGAAACCAGCGAACTCAATGGTCCGTCGAGCGTCCAAAGTTTCTTTGACAGCAGGATTTGGTACCTATCCCTGCCTGAATATGTCGTCAGGGTCTGCCCCTGTCAAACCCCACTCTACCTTTAAGGTTTTCCAGTGTAACGTGGGTTTGTTCTTCTGGATCGTTTGTTTGAGCAAACCTTGCACATCCAGCACGGCATCCATTTGCGCGTTGCTTACGCACGCTCTTCTCGCAAGCTCCAGTCAAATATATTACTCCTGACGCTTCCGACTGTCTTTTCCTTGTACCGGTCAAATGTCTGAGTTGTCAGTATGGCAATCGCACAGAGCCGAGTGAGGTTGAGGCATAAGTGGTCACAACGGTTAACAGCAAGCGAGCGCAGTGCGAGATCCGCTTTGAGACAATCGGTGGTGCGCTGCCTCTCCATGATTGGCATGTCTGTTTCTGTACTACACACGGTGAAGGGTTTAAGACTACTGTATCCCCGCTCCTTCTACTATTGTAAGCAAGCCCATCACCAAACCGCCGTTGCTAAATGCGCAACTACAATATTCCTACGGGCGTTGCGTACTCAATATTGCTGGCTACTCAACTTCAAGTCCCACGCTAGGCTCCACTTCGAACATTGCCCGACTAACTTCATGCGTATGCATGGGAACATGAGGCGGGCCTTCCAGAAGCCTCTGTGGTCCCTCATCTAGCCGAAACTACAGGGCCAGAGGTGAGCTCCCTGGACTTCAACCGCTATGGCTTTGTCCGTTCAAATTAAAACTCGCATTTTTCTTTCATCTTTACTGCTACGAACGTCGCAGGTTTCGCTGTTATCCCACAGCATCCACCTCTCGGTAGATACCACTTGCTAAAAATTCCCTCGACTCGGCTATTGATCAGGGCAAAATTCTTCACAGTTGCCCTATCTACTCTGTGGAACAAGCCCCCAAGCTCCCTGCGGTCATGCCCAATTTTAGCCCAGTTTTGAAGTCCAGCCGTTAGAGTTACTAGATGTCCAGCTTTTAGTTAACCTGATTCAGGCCAAAACTGGACGAGATGAGGATTAAGAACATGGATTAGAGTTCTAGTTCACAACCCATTTTTCACTGTGCTCACCACCAGGGGCTCTCGGAATTCAGCTTCACCTTTTGTTACTGCATTTTTTTGCACTTGCATGTTAATACCTTTTTTAACCTCCTGATCTCCTTGTAGCACCATCCTTACCATCAGCATAAGTGAAAAAACTATTGAACCGCACGTAATGTGGGCTTACGAAGATGTCGATATACTACTGGACGAATCAGTGCGCCCATCACATTCACTGATTTCAAAAACCTTCAACAGATAGACTCCTTCCTTCCAATGGTATCCTATTCACTTTATCGGGTCAGCAGCACTGGATAGGCAGCTCTTGGTCACCACAAACTTTCGACTACAACCCATCAAGTCTAGTCAACAACGGTTACGCAATGGAAGCATTGCAGGACTGTTGGAATTCTCTTTTAGCAGATGAACCCCCAAGAATACTGACACCAAGGATTTAGCCATTATGCCATTAGAAAAGAATCAACCGACGAAAGTAGATTAACCTGTGCTGTAGGCTAATGTTTTCTATTTTCAACACATCAACCCACGCAATTTTTCATTCACAGTCAGACTTCCCTTACCAGGTCAGTAGTGCAGATCAGGCTGACTGTGAGAATTGTCGAAAAACAAACAACACCTGGTAATGCGAAATATTTACTAACTTGTTTGCAGTTGACTTAATTGGCACCATAACTACAAACACAAAAATACCTCTCCTGATACCAGAATGGTCCCAGTCAACTTACCTCATGAGCACCGATTCTGTTTATCACCAGCAAACCATCCAGGAGTTGACTTAATTCCAAATCACCTTAACTCCTTATCCTCCGTCATAAATCTCGGCTGCTAACCGTTGTTTTTATTTATTTGGCGGCCACGTCAATATTCCAAGATTGGTCATTATTAGACCAGAGCTGAGAGCAATATTTACCACCTGCCTTCTATTTTTTCTACCAAACACGCTATGATATCGGAGGCAGCAGTGTACCATAAGAACAAAAACAAAATGAGCGGTGGAAGAATCATACGAATGAAATCCTGGATAGAGTCAAAAGCCGTTCTCATACAAAATTAAACAGTGCTTCGATTTCACATACTAAAGAGCCTCTCCACGGGCAGGCCTTCTTTCGCGAAACACGGTGTACCCTAAAAGAGCGCGATGGTTAGATGTAGCCGAGTCAACAACTCAAATGTCGGCGATAAACGTAATATGAGGATTTGTTTTATTAAAGCATTTACGGAGGGAGTAAAACCTATTCACTATAGACCGGGAGTTTAAGGAAGAGTTTATCTGAGCCGTCTGAGGCAAGTTGTGGCGGCTTCTAAGGAAATAATTCCTGGGTCTTCCAGGGTTCCGAAAAGATGAATAGTACCTGATAGTCGTTTCGGCCGCCTTTTGCATGTCCTGGAGCAGCTGTCGGCGATGACGGCCGGATTTTGGCTTGAATTTTTTTGAGCTCGAATTCCAGCTGCTTGACTGAAGAACTTTTGCAATCTAGATGCTCAGTAACCGGTAGAAACAGCGAAAGAATAACTTGAAAAAAGTGGGACAAAGGGGTGCGCTAGAAGTTTCCCGTTATAACCAAGCAGAGCAGTTTTTCCCCGGGGCAATCGGCACGGTGGGAGGAGACGACAGCACATCTTGAGATAAAAATGGCCAGCCACGGATGGTAGGCTGAGAGGGACAGAGTAACCAGTTTGAGTTTCAGGGAGAAAGTCTCTAATTTGCTATGTATTATTTTGGTCACGGCTGGTATCAGCGGTGCGAAACGAAGTTAGACTGATAACACAAGTGGCTGCCAAAAAACGAAGGCCAGCCGAATTGTGGTCATTTGCTTAGGGCAAGGAGAGCCGCCTATGAGACAGAAGAATTCAACCTCAGTGGAATATTGCCGAGTTGCTAATGTGCGGCCGTCGTCCCGATTGGTCACTAGGCGGCTCAAACAGGTGGCGATCAGTGGTAAGAGGCACGCTATCTTTTAAACAAGGGACGGATGTCTTGAATCAGCCACTGGTTGGTTGTAAACTATTGTTTCTCCTACTTGGCGAAGTAAGAAATTAAACATGGTACTGGATGTCCTTATTAATTACCGCAAAATTTAGGTTGGGTGTTGGATTTAGGGCGGACTTGATGAGAAAAGCTGAGGGTAATGTTGGCATAGGAGTGCCAGCAAGTGGAGAAATGGGTAGGCCAATTTATGGCTCCTCCAGCCCAGTAAAGCATTTTGGGGAGCGGATTTTGGCTTCACCTCTGAGAGGCAAGACCGGTGTAGGTTGTAATAACGTTGGGATTTTCGCCGGGACACTTTTAGGCAAGTAGGAGAATATCGAGACTTAACCAAAATTGAACTAGGATTTGGATCGAGTGAGGTGGAGAACGCGTTTGCAGCTATGGTAGTATTCTAGCCTTAGCGGACTGGCGTGGTGGGCCTGTGGGGAGTAGCAGTGACCGGGCTGGTCTCTCTTAGACCAAAGGGCAACAACTTGCACCATGAGGTTGAGGCCACGAGAGGCGATGACGAGAAGGATAACCCTTTGGGTGGATTTCTAGGGTCATCGTTAGGTTGCCGATGGCACCACTAGTTTCCATGGTTGAAGTAGGGGAGCGGTAAATTCTGATGAGATCGCTTGGAAGGCGGTTCCCGCACTGAAGGAATCTCGTTTTGTCGTGAGTTACGGTTAGAATGTGTGCAACAGAGATCGCGTTCTTCGATGCCGGTGGCTTGTTTATGTGAATTCGGGATGCAGGGATACACCGGGCCCCGTAGTTAAAAAATGCCGCGGAGTTTACTAGTGACTTTTGCGCGGCTTTCCTGATCAGGGAAGTTTTGCCAGGATGTCGTGGTTCTCTTAAAGGCAATCCTCTTTAGAGTTGTTCGGCGGCTGCTGGTAAATTGCCTTGTTGTTGGTATATCGGCAAACTGGAAAAGTAGCGGATAGTGATGGCCCCCAGTTTACTTGCTCGCTGCAGGTGCAGCCGCGATGTCATGCCACAAGCGTTTAGGTTTCGAAACTGTACCTTCACCTTGAGTAAGCGATTGATGTCTAGTTTTAAACTTTATTGGCGATGGTTCCAAACAGCTGTCGCTCTCACCTAGAATATGAGGACTGCAGTATTCCGCAAGTTCCATAGATTTCAGCGCGAGGACGAAATCATGCTATGTAGTTTCAAATTAATTTAGTTTGTTTCGAATATCGTTGGTCATCTGTACAGACCACTGATATTCACGAAACGATGAATGTCGACTGATTATTATGACCACGTCAAACTCTATAGCAATGAACTGGACAAATTCTGAGTATATGAGAAATTTTACAGTTAGTTTAAAAAAATGTTGTTCACTGAGGAAACTACTAAAAAATAACCCTTAAGAATCTAGAGGAAGCCGAAGCAACAAAAAGCTGACAGCGTGGCTTTGTGTTGCTCTGAAGTTTAAAGCGTTTCTGGGGCTAATAAACCTCCACCGCTGTTTCATTCCCCGTGCGGCCGAAAGCCTGCGTCCGCTAACCGGTCTAAGTCATGGCAACTCAAATACGCCATTGCCTATTGATGCCGCATGAGCGGTTTCGGAGATCGGAGTGGTACCACATGGGGCCACGCTCCTAGTGCACCCGAGCATATCTGCCACTCTTAGTCTAGGGGCAAATGCTTTGGACTTTACTTTTAGAGCACCCCAGCAGCACTTGGCTTTTGACATCTCAGTGAAACCAGAGTTTTCATCTGGCCGCCTTAATACTGACTATCTGTGCACAGCAAGTTTGGTCAGGAATTTCTGGCCGTTATTATGCATATACGTCAGGCGATGAAAGGGTGAAGAAGTTGCAACTTCCAGGTGCATGGCTCGCGATTTCATGCGGGTCGTCCTCCCGCAACTATGTCGTTTTTTCTGCCCGTTTCCTGTACCACACCCATAGCTGACCACAATAGTTAGTTTCGGTGTCGCCGAACTGCCACCGGCCAGGTGTCCTTCTGCATTTCGGAAGCGGAGCCATTGCTTGTCTTCCGCTTGTAGACATCCGCCTCCGACATTTCAAACAGTTCTTGATCGCTAGCCTTATCGTTGCTTTTCGGCTCATTATCAAAAACTGTTTCTCTATGACGCCCACCACCTGATTTCCTTGCGTGCCCTTGCACTGGTTGCTTATTTTACACAAGAAGCTGAACAACGTGATGTTGAGGTAGAAGGTTGATCTTATGTTTCTCGTCAAAACGTAGGTGGGAGTTAGCCAGTCTCCCGCAAACTCCAAAGGAAATATCGAAGAGTTTGGAGTTCAACGCCTTAGGCTTCCAATCATCGATAATGACCGCGTACCATCGCTATCCCGTAGGTGTGCAGCATAAAACTCGGATAGCAGCATTCGGGTGGGATCACACTCCGCAGACGCTGCTCCTGGAATCACAGCATCAGGCATGTGCCACCAAACGGTCGGGCATCTTTCAGCGTCATCAACTGCTCCTTAAAATCGGTCAACCAAACCAGCGCCCTAAACAAGCGGGTCCACAATGAGTATCTGTTGGGCTTAGAGAGAAAGGACACAGGAATGGCCAAACGGTTGCCATTGCGCTGCTGTGACTTCCAGCGCCGGATGGAGTTTGTTGCTGAGGTTGCACACGGGACAAAGGTTCACAGGGTCTGGGGAATTCTGAACCGTCGGTCCATGACTCCAGCGGCTTTAGGTTAGTCACTCCGAGGGAGCTTATGTCAGCTGGGTTGTTGGCCGATTTCACTTGCCTCCATGGTTAGGCCTTTGTTCCTCAGCGTAAGATTGTTAGCCTGTTTACACCAAAATTACCGAAACGGCTCTTAACGTTGAGGATGCGGTAAGACACCAACCGACCAAAACGCAGCGGTCCATTTGATGGACCTGAAGCAAATTTGAAAGTGTGCACCATCTTTACTGCCAAAACTGCAGCGCTTAACTCCGGGCGTCGAAACGATCGCAAGTGCAACTCGAGTCTTGGCCGGCAATGTTCTGGCGTCATAAGTGCAGCCTCCTCAGTGGCGTCGATCATAGACTCTGTCGCCTTAGCCCAAATCCGATGATTCTGAAAGTGAGGGGAACTGTTCTTTCTGTTTCACGTCGTTCGGGAAAAAGACAACAAAAAGGATTTCTTCCTTCTCTCGTCGGAAATTCCTCCCATAACAAATTATATTCGGAGTCAATGGGTTCATTCTAACCAGCGTCCGTCCCATAAGGCCTTTGTAGCAACAGCTTTTAGGGAAGCAGCCACATGAAAATGAATTTGAGAGGATCATACGAGCTGGAGACAGGCAACAGAATCCTTTGACATGTAACTGGCAGCTTAGGAAAATTCATCTGGAAAATCGAAGCATCGGTACCGAGGTTCAAATTCACCCCAAGAGTGCATTAGGTTGTTGTCGGGAATACATCCAGTCGGTGTGACATCTCTGCTTTTTTGAACGTTACTTTCAGAACACTAGGATCGTTGGACATCAATGTTATAGGAGAAAAACCACCATTGTTTCATCTCTCCCAGTGAGTGTACTTTGGCTGTGCCCTCTGTGTCAAACAAATTTAGAGGGCGGCTAATGTAGAAGCCGTCTGTGATGCCATTCACCAAGACCTTTTTATTTGGCAACACATGTGTTGCTGCTGTCTCAAGCGATGCACAGCTTCCGGAAAATGCACCGATACCATGCAGAATGGATCGAATATCGTCCTGCATTCGAATATTGGTTCGTCTGTCTACTTAATCCAACTATGAAAACAACGCATTTCCGTCTTTATCCGGCTCTTTTACCTGGGCGAGCATTTGTCTTATATAGACAGATTCTGCGACTTTAACTAATTAAAAGCAACAAATTATTTCAATCAGCGGTATAAATCAACCTGATTCCTTCAACAGGTGGTCATTGGGCGAATTTCCTCGAAACGCTGCTGCGCAGAGGAATAGTAAGCCGTTTTTGCTTTCTTGTGGGCTCAGCATAGGAAGATTTGGCATATACCATATTTTACCCCAAATTGTGGGCATAGAAAACGTTAGTAATCGCCCATAGGAGTGTCATTCCAACAGCCATCTATCACGAAGAGATCTCCCCAGAAAGTGTAGCATTCCCTGAAAGACGTAAGCCGTGTTATTAAAATATGTTTGGTCAGCCAGCGCCAAAAGGGGGGGAGATCAGAAGGACCCGGAGGAATTCATGGCTTCCTTTGCGTTGCGTCCAATGCCATAACGTCTTCACTCCCGATGACTTGGAAAGCTCACATCAGACTTTACGAAATTCCTGGTCCGATGGCCATTTAAATTGTTCTACTTGAGCTGCAACATCTAGTGTTTGAAAATTCTTTCCTCTCTTCTGCTCTTTCCCATTCCGATACCAAATTATTCCTGCTCAACTTGCCCTATATGATACTGGTTTTGGTCGTCGTCTGTTTTTGGTTCGATGTACTTATCCATCGCCATTTCGCCCCTGTGCTGCTTATTTGGGATTATTTCACAGGACGTTTAGTGCAATCAAGGGTAACTTGATTCGGGCAGGCTTGTTTTCTCACAGTAAATTTTCGGCTTTATCGCTCACATTTGTCGACCTTAGACGTTCTGTTCTTTTACGGTGATTTTTGGCTGGCACGATCAGGCAAGTTTTTCTTGGATCCTATCAACTGTGCAGAATCTCTTGCATTTTCTTGAACCACGGGGCAGGTGTGTTTTATTCATCCCCTCTCATTGAGCGTCCAATTTTATGCAGATTTTTTCCTCCGATGAATAACCTTTCGGCAGGATAGTGTATGAGGCTCATTGTCAAATGCATGGTTGCTGGGAACACGATTTTTAACCCGCAAATGGTACGGTATAATTTGCGGAGCGGTCTTGTTCATCCTTGCGTTTCGCAACAAAATGAGCTCTTTGTTGCTTTGAGGATTCGAAGCGCCATCCAGAATATGGGAATTTTATTTTTCATCGAATCGCACTGTGAATCGCTGTCCGACACAATCCAGACCAAGGCTCAAATACTCGATCCATGTGGGGGCTTTTAGGTAATTGGGACTGTACCAAAATCCGTGGTCGGCGCAGAACCCTTTGCATTCAGATGGAGCCGCACCATCACGCGAAATGCCGTTGGTACTTGCCCAAGGCTGCAATCGGTCATGGTATTCTACAGCTCATTGCAATTGGCTAGTGAACGGCTTACTTTATCTTCTACTCGCCTGCACTGGGCGATCGAATCTGCTATCGGATTTTTTCCCTCTGCCAGTCTGGGTGAGCCATTACATCCCAAAGGTTAGTTTTGCGATCATCCCGGCCTGTGCATTCCTCATCTTCTTCCTAATGGCTCAGTAACTGTGATGGCAACAAACGAACGGTGCTTTCTGACGTGTGCATTGCATCCAGGTGAGACCTGTTCTAGGATGATCATGGTTTATGTTGTAATTCAACATCTTTATCACTAGATCAGACATCGCTTACACGTCTCGCGTGATAAGCCTTTCCCCGGGCATTACACCATCAGTTATATTTCGGACAAACTTTAAAGGCTTCCGAACAGGTCTTCTGGTGATGTCTCGCCCCATGGCTACCTATGGAGAGTCTCCAACTAGGAGCATTCATGAAATACTTCCTTCGACAACAGTGCGCCGGAAAGCGTACTGCTTGCGGTGACTGCCGATCGTCAACTACTCCATCCCGGGTAAGTTGACTGGCCAATGAGCCAGAGGAATGACCTTTGCTGTCCATTGCACCTGTGTCCTCAAATTGATCTTCAAAATAAAATACTTCCGCCAACCGCACTTAAACCTCCTCTTCTATATTGGATTGCTCTTTAGTGGCGACTAATTGCCATTTTAATTCTTGAATCTTAGACTTAAAGCATCAGCTTACTTTGTGCTACCATCAATAAAACATGAAAAGGCACCGACGGAACTAAGCAATCTGGCGGATGTAATGGAGCCAAAGGCAACCAAGGTTTCATCAAAGATTTGCCAAGCTACGTCCTGGTCATGTCGCGCTTGTGCTCCTTTACCGGGCGTTTGGAATGTTCCGGTTTCTTAAACTGATCAATTTGAGTAATGCAAGAAGAGGTCCGGCAATATGAAAGCAAAATCAAATCCCAAATTAAGTAAATCAATGAATTTACAAGTTCCATGATACCGGAATATCAAGTGAATCAATATAAAACAACAAACGAACCTAAATATGCGATCACCAAGACTCTAAACTTCGGCCAATGTGACCGTGAAGAAAAGCCAAAGTGGCTCACACCTGCGCCAAGCAGTGAGTGCCGAAACCGCGCATTCATTGCGAATAAACGAAATTTCCAGAAGACAGCATATGCGTAAGGTAAAGCGCCAAATTTATTTGTGTGATGATGGTCTCATCAATCATGATCCAAGAAGAGTTTTGTGAGCACATTCTTTGTTATCTTTTAAATACTCGGTCAGTAAATTCATTCTTTAAACCCCTAAGTCAGCACCTATCTCTTCCATCAGTAGACTGCTTTGGTGGCTTCCGAAATTTCGCTCCTACGTTTCCTTCGGAAAGTTTCATCGATTTCCGTTTCTTCACGTCTGAATTGTAACATTTGCTTGCCAAATGAAACGAACCACTTTCGCACTCAACCTTTCCAAGTTTTCTGCACGGAAGGCTTTACACAAGCTTGTGTGGCATGTGCCTATTTTTCCATGCCGATCTGAGTTCACCTTGGGTGAATCACCCATCGAAAGCTTCAGCAGCTTTTAACAGAAAATCTCATGCAATGGCATCCATATTTTTGGAGAAAGCTGTTTATTTTGTTTATCATTTTTTCTACTACCTGCCGTTACGCTTGACATCAAACTTATGACATTTCTTTTGGTATATTTTTTATCGCACAAGAGATCTATACACTTTCTCAACTGCGCACTTTACGAGAGTAGTTACTTTCAAATGCTTCAACTACTCAACACCTTCCACCGTCGTTCGCCGTCTCGTTTATTTTTGTATCAGTGCTGCGTCGTCACCACGATATAAACAATCCATTTCTTGCAGTTCATTCTTGGCTCCAATCTTTTCCATTTTACCGCTTTGGTTTACCGTTCAACAACGGCCTCACAATCCGTAAGACAGCATATTCGGGGCCGCAATCTTGATGCCTTGCTGCTTTCAATGTCCGTCGGGGAATAAGGTCCTAGAAAGGATTTCTTGTGCCCGTCGTCGTTCAGCTCTGGGTCGGTCAACGCTGGACAATTTGGGGTCGCCGTTGTTCAGCAGGTGCAGGTGAACTTCAAAATTTGAGAATTTTCTGACTAAAATGTAAAGACGGAATTTTTTGGTGTAACATTGCTCCATCCATCAGACCTCCGTTTGGGTCTTGCCTAATAAACGAGGAGTCGGAAAAGATATTTCAAGGCCAGGGAGATAATCACCACGCCGGATTTCTGTAACAGTGATTGTCCGCGACTGATTATTTAAGGCTAACCACGGACGCTATCGTATCTTGTCATCGAGACTTTGGCAATAAAATGCTAATTAATTTGCTTAGAAAGTACTCTAAAGAAGGGGAAGATCAGTAGTTTTTAGGGTCAGGCAAAGAACCCTTTTTGTGATGCGGAACAGTGACGAAGTCCTTCCAGTGTGTCGCGGAAGTGGCGCGGTACATGGAGAACGTGAACAAATTTAGAAGGAACAAAGGAAAGTCTGGACCAGCAGTGTGAAATCGGATTGGTGAGATGTCATTGGAACCCTAATTGTGGGATGGCTTGGTACATTTCCTCAATGTCAAGATGCCAGCGACATCGAAAAAAATGGCGGGCAGCATAACCGTATTCAGCATAGGATGTGTTTCAAAGTGCAACAGATGGTCAGTGATGAGGGTGGAAGCAATGTGTATAGGATTCTTCTGCGATGTCCTCAAAGAGTTATATGCTTAAGGTGCAGATGATAAATTCCGGAGTGGCCTAAAAGTTGGGCTGCGAACCATCTTTGAAAGTGTGAAGAGTCTTCCGAACTAGATTAAGCAATCCAAGAGTTTGTTTCCTACATTTTGAACATTAGTTCAAATTCAATGAAGTTCTTGTTACCGGAAGTTAGCTTGCATTAAAAAGGGGAATTATCCTGTCCTACTGAGGATTTTCTGGGCCTTTAGGTTT
>LUCM01001078.1:0-41560 GCA_008360955.1 Fasciolopsis buskii | reverse complement strand
CGTGTTCACTTTCTCTTCGGGCGAAGGATGAATCATTCGCTTCACTAACTACTTGGGCATATGCTCCCCAATCTTTTGACCAAGGCACCGATCCGTTCTGCCTATGTAAGTGTCGCCACAGCTGCAGGTAAACTGGTGAGCGGCGTTTAGTTCGAGCACCTTAGTCGATTGTCTGTTGAGATTTAGTCACTTGTTAGTTAGCAGAATGTTCAATTCAGCTGAAAGCTAGGTATGCATTAGTGCACACTTGAGGTTTTGGCTGACCCGGTTGAATGGATGATCACCCTTGATTATGAATCCCTGTTTCTCCAGTGAATCGACTGGAGTTCCTTTAGATCGTTCGCTCTTGTGAATCACGATAAAATTATTTGGGTATCCTGCTGCCTTGAGAATCTCCGTTAGGAACTTGTTTTCTTTCGCCAAATGATCTGCACTGCAGATATTTCGGACTCTATGGAAAAGTGTTTTTACGAAACGCCGTTTGTAGGCCACCGGTGCAAAGTTGGAGAACTGAAAGTACAGCCCAGTCCAATTAGCTTTACGGTGAATTGCCTTTTATATTATTTCATCGGGATACCGAGTCATATCTAGGAAGGCTAGACTGCCGTCCTTTTCCCTTTCCTGTGCGGGCGAAAGGTTTGGGCGAATTTCGTTAAAGTGATCGAAGAATTCAATAAATACTTCTCATCGGCAAAAACTAAAATGTTATCGACATAACACTTATACCTAGTAAACTGAGCGATATGACTATGCATTTTTCTTCCAATCATTCTAAGAGAAAATTGTCTGCTATAGTGTGGCCAAGGGGGTTATCCATCGCAATGCCATCAATCTGTTTGTATGACTGTCCTTCCGAGTCAAACCTTACGTTTTCAGTAGATAGAAGGATGAGATCCTTGAGATATGGAACAAGAGTAGGTGAAGTAAGGCTCAGTGTAGAAATTGTGTCATTGTTTCACGTAAGGGGACATTGATGGAAAGTGAATCAACATCAAGAGGAAACATTTTCTGCGAACTTACTGCCAGTCGGTCCAGAGTATTTGATAATTGGAATGAGTCTTTTAGACAATGCGGTGTCATGTGTTTTCTGACGGGAGCGAAAATATGCACAAGCCAACGTGCCAACTTGTGATAGGCGGAGCTTTGTATGCAAAACTCCTACTCTGCGGATTTGCGGAGACCCTCAATCGTGGCTTCTGTCAGCCTATTGGTTTCAGTGTTTTGTATAGGTTCTCAGATATAAAACCATGCACCAGCAGTATTTGGAGCTGCCTTGATATCTGTTTTTCTATAAGCAAGTGATTACCTGGAGAAGTGTCATTGAGGAATTACCCCCTGTCTCTTAGAACATTTTCTATCTTAATGAGATAGTTTCGTTTCCACAGGATCACAGTGCCCAATTCTATGTCTGGTTGGAAGGATTGGACATATTTTATTTCTTTTAGTTGCTTAACTGCCGTGTAATGCTCCCGTGTTAAGCAGCATTGTTGTCGGATGGGCACTGAGATGAACGTTTCGGATGTCAACTACGTTTGGCTTTGAACCACCCTGCTTTGTTATCGGAGGTGGGAGTAAGCTTTTTCATTTCGTTTTCAAATTCAGCCTCGGTTTGTGGTTGGAGGATGTGTTTGTGTGGCAACTTAAAATTCAAACGTAATCATGAAACTTCTTTTTGAGCCTTCGCCAACTTTAGGTCCGCGAGATTGTGAACAAAGCTCTCGGCCTTACTGGGAACAGAGGAGTTTCTTCGGGTTTGGAAATCCACCCCGCGAATTTATGCGGCGAGCGAAACATTTCTGTATTTCAGTGAATTTCGTTATTCTATCCCTAGCAGCTTCGATGTTGGAATTAATAATTTTGACCAAGTTTGCATTTTTCCTCGGTAGCTTTGCTTTCGATAGTGTTTTCAGGAATTGGTTTGGCAAGTGACAGCTGGAGAGGTATTCATTCAAAAAGTCTCCACGTTTTTTCTTCATAGTGGCTTTCATCTCAATGTTAGCAGTCAATCTAAAATTAATGTAGAATTGCCGGACAGTCTTACTTTGAAAAAATTGAAAGAGTCAGTCCCCTTCTCACCAGAATCTCCTTTGAGTCGTAGAAGCGCACTAGTATGGAGATAGTTGGACAGAATAATACCGAGTACGCATACATCAAGAACGACAATAACCGCGAAAACGATCGTGTGCTTCCGGGGGAATTTCATTGATCCATCCCTATGCGAAATGTACTACTAAGAAGTTATTCCCCTTGATCAAGTTGAATAGGACGGATAGAAGACACAGATTGCGAGATGCAAGTATTTCTTTTAATCATCTCAATCGCGCAAGCAAAACATGTTAATTCACTGTTGACCCACAATGTGGGCCCACTCCGAGTTTAGCCAATCGGCTTGCGTCGAACATTTTTCTGAGTTTGCCTACGCTATTTTTTTTCATTGTGTTGCTCCTCGTCTTATTTTAACGTGAATTAACATGTTTTAGGTGCACGATTGAGGAAATAAAAATAAATTCTTGCATCTTGCAATCTCTGAATTTTATCCATCCTACTCACATTTGTCATGTTTAGATTCGAATAATTTCCGATAACCGTTGTGACGCAGATTTTTTGTTGTTACTCTCTGATCAACCGAGATTCTTTTGTCATCAACGCTGCTAAATCACTGTGCGGATTAGTCGGTGTTCGACCTAACCGAAGCCGCATCCAAGCAATAGTATTCTCCCGTTCATACGGACATGTTCCTGTATGTGTGTGTGTGTGTAGCTAGGTTTGGTTCAGTTGGTGTTGTGACGTGTTCAGTGTGGGGACTGCTTTCTTTGGAACATCAAAGTGATGCCAGTATTCGAAAGAGCCAAATTGATAACAGTCCAGCGTGGAACAATTCTGGTGATTCCCGTCAAATTTTAACTACCGAGACCATTGTCAGTAGTAAAACTGAGAATGAGTGTTTGCGCATCCACTGGTTAAAACTGCAAGTGCAGCATAACTAAAAATTCACAAGACGTGAGCAGCATCGAAGATACTAGTGGTCTATCATAGGGACTGGATACTGACAAACTTGACACTACCAGTGCCCTCATTATTTAAAAATTATGCTAATATTATTATTATTATTATTATATGCTAATAATATTCAAAAAACTGGCTCGATGAGACTTTCTTTTCAGACGTCAGAAACATAACCCATATTACACTATTATGTGTGCTGTAAGGAGAGCTGATTATCCGAGCGTTTCTCCAAAATCTGTGATCAGGTTTAAACCCGCAGTCCAAAATAACGTGAAGAATGATATAGCATGGCCAAAAGTTTGTTTATCTACTCACTTTTTCAAAAGTTGCATAGCCTATTTTCAACGAATTCCAGAATCAACAACTCCGTAATTTATCCTTAGGGATCCAGGTAGCACATTTTACAGAATAACGACAAGAAGAAATGCAAGGATTCTAAAAAGTGTCCGCTGAAAAACTGTTGTCTGCATACGGATACACTCGGTCACTATGGACTGCTTTTACATGGCGTTTTTGCTGGTACGACGTTGCTGTGACGTTTATAGTAATGCCACTGTGAAACAAGCACAAGGACAATGATATAAATGCAGATATTTGCAATTATAAATACAGCGGGTATAAATATAAAAGGAAATCATGCCTCGGGATGGTTGAAGGTGAGTTTCTCAGTCTCAGAGTCAGTTAATCACATTGAACTCCCCTCCAAAGTCCCCAAATCACCGGGCATCTCAAATAGCCTCTGATGAAAGAGGTCTCACACACTCCCTTCTCGTAGCGGGGGAGATCCTACTAAAGTACGAGGACGAAGGTGAATGTCTGGTCCCCTTCATCCTGTTGGCTGATCTGTGGTAGAGAGGTCAGGGGATGATGACTAAACTCCGATTCTAGAGCAACCAAGGGCAACGTACGTATCATACAATTTCACTAACATCGGCATCAGTGGGCACCCGGGATGTTTAGTATCATTCGGAGGGCAGATGAAGCGAAGAATCAGTTACCGTCCCTCAGTGAGTTACATCACCATCAGATCGTCGTGCTACTTTGTGGTCATTTGGTCAAAGGTTCGCGGCAGGGTCCACTAAGTTAATGCCCTACTCCGGTTTGGTGACCCGGTAGCATGAAGCCCATAGAGGAACCACGGATTCAGATGGATAGCCGACTACGTGGAGGAAAATGGTGTGGCTAGGATGTTCGCCGAACTCTTTGCCCTGCTTCTTTTTCCTTCTTTCTCGGTCAGTGTTTTCTTCTTTCGCCAAGATGCTGGAACCACACGATCTGCACATAAATCTGTGGAACATATGTATTTACGTGAGTGCAGTAAGAGATTAAAACCCACCGAACTTTGTCAAAAAGTTATTGATAAAAAAATCCTGAAAACAACAAACGACAGCGATTAGTGACAAAAATGATCTAGCCAGTTTAACCCCAGAAATAATTTAAAAATGACAAACTTACTGTGTTGATATTGATAAATTCGCTGACAAATTGGGCAATGTCACAGACAACTTACCGGGTTTCTTGATTTCCGTCTGTCAAGAACTGGCTTGTTGCCGTCACTAGACGATCCATTAGAGGGCCAAGGTAGGTGGAAGAACTGGAATTAGCAGATGAAGTTGACTGCAGATTGGAAGCCGAACTCCAAGAAGATATACGTCCAGTGGCCGCGGGATTCGTTTTATTTCCAAGGGGCCTTCTCGCATCTTTGCTTGAAGAGCGCTGTGACTTTGGCGCCCGTGTGCTTAAGGATTCCACTATTTGAGCGATTTGTAGTGCCGTTTGCAGTCGAACAGTAGGATTTTTGTGTCTGAAAACAAATAAAATGAGAAATAGAACCAAAACGACCGTTTCGTGATCTCTGGAAGGACGTGCAGAGTTGCTTAAGAGATTTGTGATATGGCATGGAAGAAGGCCGGCGGTAGTCAAGCGGTCAACTAAACGGTATTTCAATCTAAAGGCCGCAGGTTCGATTCCTTAGATCAACGGTCAGATTCCCCATTTTACAGTCCTTTGTTGGCCACGATCCTTTTATTGAAAACGATGTATATTGTGGTTTCAGCAATGAAAAAAATACAAGATTGGAAAAGGCAACAATGGACAATGGGCTACATCCAAAGAAGAAAACTCGAGTCAGATTCCGGCGGTGACCAAACGGATAAGATCGTGACCTTTGGACGTGAAGGTCGCGGGTTAGAATCCTTCCACCGCCGGTCAGCTTCCCCACTTGGCAGCCCTCTGTTGGCCGCGGACCCCTTCCTGAAAAATGATGTACTTTGTTATTTCATTAGTAAAGGAAGTAAAAGATAAAAAATAGAAAAAAGAGTCGGAAATTGAAAGCAGTTTTTCTGTCAGTGTTGTACAAGACCTCTAGCACTTCCTCTGGGGATCAAACACTGTCGTATTACTAGCCAAAAAAGAACCAGTAAAAGTTGCAGTGGTGTCTAGTAATATTCGCCAAGTTGAACATTATTGGGGCTGTTAGTGGTATCAGTAAAAGTGAAGAGAGACAGAACACAATAAGCACGACCTAATGTGAAGCAAAGCGAACATGGTTAGTTGAATTCTAGCAAAGTTATCTTAGTATTTCTCTTTTCATTTTGAGTGCACCATGACTAAACCGTTCAAAATTAACATTTACTACTATCTAATCTGTTGCCAATCTGGGAAGGTGTTCATTAACATACTTTCTCAGGGGTGTACTTTGACTGTAGGGAAAGTTCAGTCAGTACACTCGCGCGAACGAGATGATTTAGAATCCCAGCACCGGATGACTGTTAATGTTAGGCGACATGAATAAATCCTGCAGTAAATAGTGTCCTACACTTCTGCACTTCGAACCATTTTCACCTACATGGTGGTTGACTGATTACTTTAATTGCTTGTTCACTATTCCTTTGTTCAATACGGTATTTAGTAGACACTTGTGTAAGGCATTAACTAAAGTTAAGGCACATCAGTGCCAACCAAATGGTCACAAGAAGTATAAGTGAGTCTGAACGACCGTACTCATCTAACACCAGAACGATCTGACGGGTACAGCAATAGGGTTGATCACAAATGGGTTCAGTTGCCCCAAGGGTCCTGATCTTGAACTGTGGTTCAGACACTCGGGAAGGTCATTCATCCTGTCAAACCCCTATGCCCATCGGCATATACCCATGGACAAACAAATTCGCCTGCATGAGAGCACATATAAGGCATTTTACTACTTCCGCATTTTAAACACTACTATGTGAATACCGCCACAGAAAAAGACAATACTCCTGACTTTAATACACAACTGATGGTCCATCGTGGCTACATACCAACACTGGAGTCAACAATGCAAACAGGAGGATAAAAAGTGAGCTTAACAATGACAAAACACCACCACATCGGCCGTAGCCACTATCAGTAATGCCGTTTCTCCCATTATTTCGGAATTATATCATGATAATTCGGAACCAGGACACATTAAGTTGGCCGCAAAGCACATTAATTCAGACAGAAAAGTCCACTGGAATGTAGTTGTATTGGGCCCGGAACAAGATGCACCATACACACACACCACATCACTGCACGTTCGCGCATCGGTAATGTCTACTGTCAGTGCGGTGTATCATGGTGGCGGAGAAAGCAGACAGACGATCTTGTGACAGCGACTGATCTTGACTGAGTGTAATCTCTCGCGCCGATCGAGCCCTCCGACCGATAAGCCAAGATGACCTATTGCTGGACAGTCACGCGCGCATTTAGCATCACGCACGAAATCGAGCAGGGTGCAACTAACACCGTAGTTTCGGTGGGAAAATAGGGGGTGTTTTTCAGCGTATGTTTGCCATAGTTTGTTAGCCCACTGTAGACCTTTACATTGGTTAACAGAATTGTTTATTCATGCATACCTGTCCCACATTTATTAACATGCAAAACGTCTCAACCAGAAAGGAACCGTGAGACGTTGAATTGTCCGCGGTTTCTCCAAGTCTTTAAGCGACAATGGACCAGTAGTTGGTACTGAATACTATTGGCTTGTAGAGAAAACAAATACACACTGATTTTATAATCCCCTTAATGGTGATTGTATTTTCCGGAACCTGGCCGATGTTTAGTCGAATTTCGACCAATAGTTTGTCATTCAGCCTAAGTGCATGAAAGATCACCTAGCCCACATTGTCAGATTTCAGTCACAAACTCCCTTTTCACTGATTCCTGTTGGCTTTTTGAATAAATTTAAAATTTCGCATGCCTAAATCACCAACCAACTCGTGAAATAAGTTTATGTGAAGAACGAGGAAACTTAACGCAGTCAGTGACATGAAATATTTCGATAAACTGGAAAGAAATTGTCCCATGGATCCCACATATTTTTTGCCTTACTCTAGAACGACTAATTTTTTGCCATGTCAATTTTTTAACCGTCACGTACGCTTTTCTCATGATTCGTCGAGGAGATCCCGTTGATCTCATAAAATGGTGAACAGGCAATAAAAAGATATAACGGTTCAATAAACAAGTTTCTGACCCCTCCGTCTCTACGCAGCATGAAATAAAGGTATGGCGAACAATTGGCCGGACAAATTAGGAGGGCGATTGTCAGGCGGTCTTCCAACCAGACAACAACAACAACTCTAACGTCAAAACGATTTCAATCTTGATTTGTGCAACAAGCTATTTGAGCAAGTGTTCCAAATCACTCCGCATTCAAGATACAGCAGTATGAAAGAAATGCATCTTGAGTGTCATTTGTTCTGATGTATCGTAGCCTTCAGTAAACAGATTTGGATATTTTAGCTTCTTATGTACATTGAATAGGAAATGATGAACAAATAAACCACTCGTAAGATCGGAAAGCAGTGTTATGCTATTTGGAGGATGCCGCGGATGTTTTTAAAAGACACTGAAGTACCTACCAAAATTACTATCTACATTTTCCCAAGTGAGAAAACCGTCAACCAAATTCACCTTTTGATCTCAAAGTTGTTCTGAGGTTTCCGAAGCTTGTTCCAGTGATAAATGAATCAAACCCATCTTATTTCCGCATTATTTCTATTCCAATGACTCAATTCATCGTCTCAGGTGGTGTAAATAGCAGCAGAGCTGATCTTTTGCTGATTATGCTTTTCATTTGCCCAGGAGATGTGTGCGCAGCAGTTTATGCAAGCTTCGAAAAATGACATCTAGCCTGTTAGTTTGCGGAAGTTATGTGACAATTGGTACCTAGTTCAGAGAAACAAGCGTCCACAGTCAGCGAAACATTGGAAATGCTACGCTTGATTCATCATCTCTTTCTCAGTCTATCTCGAACCTGGCTCGTTAGTCGAAGAAGCCTTACAGCTATCTTTCGAAAATTCATCTGAAAACAAGGCCAATGCTCTTTCTCACTCAAACTCATAGAGTGATGTTCAGGAAGTCAGTCTACTTCGTGGTCGAAGTAAATAATGAATGAATTAGATTAGTGTACAACCGGGCCGTGCTTCAAATTTTCAGTTTCAAGTAAATGGAAGAATCCGCCGACTATTCTGCATCTAGTGGTCCTTAATCCAACCTTGCACTAGTAAAACACTTTGCAGACACACGAACCCCATCAGTGTTAGTGACTATACGAGCGATGTAATAATGTTTTCCCCATTAGCGTACCAAGTTTTGCCACGCTAACTGCGTCGGTGCCTCGGAAATCGAACAAAACGTATTTTCCGGACCACAGCACAGGATAGGTGCTTGACTATAACATTTCGGGATACAGAAAATCTTTAATCCCTAGTACCATTGGCAAGTCCAGTTTCTCGAACTGTGGTACCAAATTATATATCAGCTGTACTGCAGAAATACCGGTTGATGACTGCTAAAACGCGCTAGGGGAATAATGAACAAAAATGTTGTTCAGCAAAATGGCATGCCGGGTTCACCGAAGAAAGTCAGAAATTAAACCGGTATTGCAAACGCTCAATATCGAACATATATGTGAATTTGGTAACTCTGGAATAAAATTATTTAACAACTATGACACGTTGAGATTTACACTGGTGACTTTTTTCACAGATCATTTGTGACGAAAAGCACAAAATTTAGCAAATCATGGACGTTTATTGGCCCCAGAATAATGCTTCTTTTGAAATGAGTTAAACATGAAAGCCTCAAAAGGCCTAAGGAACGAAGTGTAAAGGTGTAGAAAAGGAGGGAAATCATTTTTATTTGTGAAATGGGATGGAATGCACGGTTTCTGAGTCACTCACGGAAGATGTCAGTCCATCATTTAACAGTAATTCATCATTTAAATCTAGAACACAGCCAGATTGCACCGAAAGTCTTAGTATACGCCAGAAACATTGTCCCATCAGCGTTACTGAGTAGAGGTAGGGCAATTAGATGCCCGCAGAGACCATGCAAAAAACAAACGGGCGCAATGCTCAAGTGTTTCTATTTGAAAAATATATTCACATTCATCCAGAATTCCCCTGTAATAAATCGGCTTGAGCCCATAAGCAAAAAGGTTACCTTACAAATCGTAGATACTACTCGACACGGAGCGTGATGTCTGCGGCTTGTTTTTCAGTCATACGTATGAGCGCCCTCATGTACCGGTAGGCCCAGTTTAATAAATTTCTTTCGATCTAATCATTTTGTGTGTGCGTGTGTGAATGCGCCTTTTTTCTTTGTAAGCATACAGAAAAATTTTAAATAAAAAGGCTCGTCTTCTTATCGACCGCGAGCAATGGAGAAATAATAGAAATTGAGTTGGCAGAACAAACGGGTATAAGAGCGCCGGCGAACAGGAGGGACGCCTGCGAAACAAACTGACTACACTTGACTTATTGCACGAAATAAAACGGTAAAAGATAGAAACCGATGCACGTTCTGTTAGATTCGCATAGCCACAAAGAGCCCATCCACGTCGCGCATGACGGTTCACTTCTGCCCTTTTGTTGACTGTTCGGTGCTTCGACCTGCTTGCGAGACACATAACTAGGTCTGACCATGAGATAGATCAAATCCCAGCGTGCTATAATTTTGCCACTTGTCGTCAGCTGTCCAAAATTTGCTACAATTTACTGATACATGCGTGTTTTACAAGTCCTGCGTTTTCCATTCACGAATAAGACGCTAATCCTAATCCAACCTTAAGGTAGATGTACCGCTTCAATTCGGAATGGTCGATGTAAATCAGATAATAGAACGATGCCTTTATACATGACTCAATCCGAGGCATGTATAGTCTAGGTAGCCCTCACACTGATGGGAATAAATTGTAAGGCTAGTAATGTAAGCTAGCTAATATATTTAAAGGTAGGTTATTCAAGTCGACTTTTCATACTTCACCTAAAAAGAACGTTGTGTAAGTTACCGAACAACGGGAAATCTACCGGTTATGATGCAGTATTACAAGCGCGCCTCGTCCGCGTCGTTACTACACAATATTACCTGACAGAAATCGATTAAAAGGGTACGCATCCGCGTCGCCAATTGTACGCATGTGCTCTACTCACTGAGATAATGCGAAAGTTGTCAAGGTAACCACACAGGAAAACGCAATATGTAGACAAAAAACACTATACCATGGAAACGGCACTATTCAAACAATGGTGTGTATTATGATGAAACTAACGGGAGAATCAGTCGATAACCGTGCTTTGGAATGGTTTAGTAGTGTCCTATAATTAACGTTATCAAAGTGATTTCAGTAATAAAATAACAATTTGAATTTCTGGTATTATTCAATGTACAAATTATTGTGGCAGATTAGGTATAAAAGATGTACATATCTAATTAAACGGCCCAAGTGGGAATCAGCTCCTTCCAAACACCCGTAATTTATATAAAAAGTTAGTGAAATTCATCAGAAATTGAATGTCATTTGAAAGATTGCACAAAAGCTAGCCGTTACGAGACTGCATACAAATACTCCCTTCGAATCATAGACGTCTAAGGCTCTCAACAGTTTAATAAATCTCAACAATGTGTGATATAGGATCCATCCGTCACTGGTTTGAGACGGCCACATATCACTGCTCAGAGTAGTCAACTCCGGTGAGCATGACCTTTTCAGTGAACCTGCATGAACCTTAGGCCTCACAAGTTAACCGCACAGCTTGCCCACTTGATCAACCTAAGCAGTAGGAGACAAAGTCACCTATAAAGTTAATGTTGCACGTAACACTGCGGAGTCGCCTTCATACTAATCGATCATTGTTAGCAGTGGTTCGTGTATGAAAAATCGGCAGCACATAAATTCCATATCACATAGTGCTGAATTTATAAGGAAACCTTTCAGAGCCAACCCGATAAGCCTAAGCACGAAGACATTCGACGTGCAATCATCCCTCCGGGTTTACATTTCAGCTCGGACACACTGGGTATGCAATAATGATGATTCTTGCCAAGGATAGAGCAACTGCACAGTGTTTCCGTGGTTATTGATGCTGATGCATGATAATTTGTTGTTTAATTTTGTTACAACAGCTCAGTTGAGCTCAGCTATGATAATCATTAATTTTGAGCTAACTAGTCTTGACTGTATGGCCCGTATGTAGAGCTCGTCCTCCTTGAGTAAACACCGAAAACGATAATAAAATCCTAAAGTGTCTAGTGACAACAAAAAAATCGTCTACTGTTGTTTGTTATTATTATTATTAATAATATTTCCCCCCTCTTATCCACTTTCTGTAATAATTCCATTTATATGTTGTTGCGTTGACACCAGGCTTGCTTTCAAGCCTATGATTATATATATATATATATATATATATATATATATATATATATATATAGGAATAGAAGTGTGTTGAGTGAACAGTAGGATAACAAATAAAAATAACCATGTAGACTATGGGTGACTGGAAATAAAGGAACACCACCGATTACAGCATTTAGACATACCATCTGGTTTCTCCATTCGTCGCATGGGAGCATCTCAAACTCCAAACTAGGGATGTAACTGGACCTACTCAGAATAGGCCACTGGTTAAGAATTTCATACCTTTACGATATGTTATGAACTGACTGCTTTCACTTACTTTTCATCCATCATCTGCACTTGACAATAGGACATACTAAGACAGTCCGTTAGTGAACAAAGGAAATATATGGTCCAGAAACGTTAAGCTTTTGAGAGTCTTGAAAGATTCAGTCACCTGTGCCAGTATCCTATTTCACCCCAACCTTGCCGATAGAAGTGTTCTATTGTATTTTAACAATGCTTCCAAGGCACCGATACTCAAACGCTGATAGGCTTTTATGTTGTTTGTAATGGTTATGTTTCTGAGTCATACTGGAAGGGCTGTCTTACTATTGTAGTGTAAATTAGATCTCAGTCGCTAATCAGGCAGTAAATCGAAACCAGAGACACGGAATTAGTAAAATCCAATTGAATTTTTTTCCTACGCAAGAATACTTCATCGCTTGGTGAGACAATGAAAATCATAGTGATTCGAATTAGGATTTGGCATCGAAACACCATGAACAATATGGCATCACATCCTTAATAACTGTGTAGGTAAACCGAAGTCACAAATTATGGGTTTCCACATGGTGAAACTCAATCGGTCATCCTATATTATCGCGGGTGGACGAATAACGGTATACTAAATATGGTACAATTTGGTTATTGCATTCATGGACCTACCGTGAAGTGCCGTGGAATAAGAAACCAGTTACATCGAAGCGCAATGGATGAGCAATAAAAAATAGAGCTTCAGATCGAAATCACGTACACGAAAAGCAAAGTTTAAATATAAATACGCCAGTGATTTTGATGTACATCATGCAGAATAATGAACCCGTCCAATCAAAGAGAACTTCGTGGACCCCAAAAAGGAAATTTTATACGGTCTACCTGGCCAAACCTGTCGATCTGAGTCCTGACACATTCTCACGAACTATGGAAAGCTGTGATCCACCTTCGAATCACAACCTTCATAACGAAATTCAAAAACAAGGAGAACATGCATCACAGCCGAATGTGAACAACAATAACGCTCGCACACCCGAAACACTCATATCTCTGGATTGAGCCAAAAAGATGCAATATACACACAGCATTCGGCGGAAAAACGGGCGACACCTAATAGGTATAGATAGCCCAATTTCGTAAATGCCAAAGTGACCTCTAGTTGTGAGAAGACCTCCTGTGATCGACTACCAGACGAAATATAGACTTTCAGGTAGTGCATTGTATTGTATTTATCTAACTAGGCTAAATAATTTGTGCTAGGATGAGGTTTACCTGAAGCTCTGTACAAAGTGAAAGCAACGTTTTACACCGGAGTGTGAAATACTACGTTAAAGTCAAGATTGCTTCATAAATTTTGCCGTTTTCAAGATCTTCAATTTGGAGCACAATTTAGTTTGGATAAGCAGACAGCTCCAATCGAAGTATAGACAGTGTACAATATATAATGTGCAAATCAAAAAAGAACTCCCTTCTCGAATTAAATTCTTCTGAAAAGCATCAATTAAAAGCTCGAGGCCAGTGTAATATTACAAACTGTTCGAAATAGAACTGTTGCTCACACATGGAACTTTATTAGTCTTCCGCCCGCTTACAATCTCATGGGGTATAGTCATAATGATTATGAAAAAGTTGTTTTGGTTCTGGTTTTGGATATTGACCTTCTTGAGATTCTGATCCAAACGGGTTATTGTCAATCGAAGCGACATTGTCAGAGTGGAGAGACAATAAAGCTTAAATCTCAATCACCACTCAAATTGGTGACGGACAGGAAAAATGCAGTCGTCGGGCTGGTTACCACATCTGATTTATCGGGATCTAACAGATTTGGACACAGCCTCGGGATTTAGTTAATGAATAAGCAGGTTTGTCTTCCATAATTTTTTGAATAACATGCTTAATGTATGGGTGTACCAGATGGACCATGTCCCATGGCCCACTACAGGAACGGAACGGGAAACATGTCCCTGAAATATGGAGTAGTTTAGAACCACATGAGATCCCAAGAGGTCGGGTGCGGTAACGAGCCGGAACACAACGAATTGCCATCAACCGTCAGAGGCAGCCATAAATCGCCGATGAGTTCTAACGGTTCTGGTAGTTGTCACAGCAACTCGTCGGCGCCATGGTAGAACAAAAACATCAATCACAGAAAACTGAGGCGAGAACTTTGATGCGCTTACCCTAATCCATGCTGTATTAGCGCTCCAATAGCTCGTAAAGGATTGGCAGTTTGTGCCAGTGCAGCCATAGCAACGGAAACCTCATCGCGCAGAAATGCCGCAGCTGCTTCACCTGTTTTTCCCAACAGAACTCGTACAGAGACTTCTACGTGCGGATCCATTGCCCGTCCCAAACCTTGAAATAAGCCAGCCAAGGTTTGAACTGCCTGGCGGGAGACCTAGGAAAAACATGATTGAAGAATTTAGATCACTACTGAGCGCCTGGAAACAAAAATAAACTAGCTTTTCCTTCAGTAATAAACATATAGGAGATGCATTCGGACGATAAAACGTTGAGACTGAAGCCTTAGAACATTTACATATGCATAATAATTGTTTTACGACCATAAAGTTAGTCACAGCGGCAATCTGAGTGACAGTCCAAGAGAAACCTTTAGAACGTTCTTCACGGAATACGACTGGCTTTATGTTGCTTCCGGAGAAACTACCCACCACGAAACAAGGCAAATACATTTAGCAAAGTAGTGTACAATTATGCAATAATGCAGCAAACTGGCTAGCATTCAGTATAACCTAAAGGACGTTCCATTTAAAAAAAACGTGGAACTTCGTTAGCACCGAAATTTCATTTGCTCTGGGACGTGTCTGTGTGTGTGTGTGTGTGTATGTTTACACTTAGCAGCAGTGGAATCCCAGAGTAAGAAATAATGAAGACCGCTTATCTGTTTCGCTCAGGTTTCTCAGTCAACGCAAAACAGCATCCTGGAAGACAACGTGTCTCGAATTTTGTTTTTAAAGCATTAACATTGCACCAACCTGCATTTGGTTCGGCTTCCATAACACGGCATGGTCTACTCAAAAGTAAAGTGAACGAAGATTAACGAGAAAACAACTGCAAGGTATTAAGAAAAAAGAACCACACAGAATTACACAGATATTGAATACGAAAAAAACAATGACCGCGGGAGAGACATACCAATAATAGTCCCCTGCCACTGTGCTCAGTGATTTAGTGGGCACCAACTCCTCAGCCAATGTCGTGATATTGCATTTATATCTCCTATTCAGGATTTCATATCCCAGGAGCTGCATACGTTTCTGTCGCCCGCCATAGAAAACTGATTAAGCCACATTTGAAATCTCGGAGTGAGCCTAACCAACTCATCACTTCATCCTCTGCAATCCGGAACTCATTCTGCTACGAATTCGTGTTTGGCTACTTTTGTGTTTTGTATAACCGGACGCACATCAGACTTCCGTTTGTGTGAAAAAGAATTTTTATTCAGTTTGGACGACATCAGTTCCGATCCCCAATGTTGGAAACAAGATGTGCGATCCAGTAATCAGGAAAATGGGAGAATTCTCGCACGCAGTTAGAGCATTGGGTAAGAAACGTAGTGAAATAGTGCTAATCCCATGAATGCGTATATTCTCACTGGTTAAAATCTGAAGGCGCACACAGTGTACAGTAGTTAACGTCGCATTTTATGAACCCAGCTGGAGATTACAAATCAAGAAAGGCTCGATGAGTTCGCCCGGGCATAGGTGTTCCATCACTGGTAATGCACAACTACAGAGAAAAAATTAAGGGGGTTATCTCAAGACCTTTATCGGAATGGGAAGGTGTTTCACCCCCAGGAAACGTTAATCTTGTGTCGATTAGCAGTCTGACTACTAAAAGAAGTGAAATGACCATAAGGTAAATGATGGAAACATTATCTGATACCTGTTAGAGTTCACTACGGATGAAAACCTCATTGAGCTGATATGTTGGAAGGCCAAAGTTCTGATACCGGCCCGCGACGGCGATGGTTCAATATGCAAAATACGGATGAATTCCGATCCTCGTAACATCTAACTCTTCGTATAACCTCAAAACTTTAGCGAAACTAAGCGAAAGTCCGAGGGACATACACCACATCCTGATGATTGATCCAAATCAATCAATAGAGAACAACAGATGAAAGCGAAAATAAAAACGACTGAGATGCATCACACTCAAGTATCAAGGATGACATGAAGACTGCTCAATGCATTTTTCAACAAACAAGCCCAAAAATAAAGGGAGGAAATCAAGACCAGTAGAGGACCACATGAGTGATTGTGCGGTCAAAACAGAATGCCGGAGATTTAGATAAACCAAAAGTTGAAAGACACATAAATGAGCCATTTACCTAACGAAACACATCTATGGTGCTCCAATATGAGAAACGTGATTCACACATGAGTCAGTGGGATGATAAATACCCATCTATCGGCGCATCGCGTACATGGTTGAGTGAGGATGGCGGTAAAACCAATCGGTTAGTTGAGCTTGTAACCGTCGCAAATCGGCTGATCGGTTCTGAGACCATCAGAATTTGTGACTCTGCTTCTCACATACCATCGAACCTATATGCAAACGACACGCAGCCCAGGAAAAGGACTTGTCACACGGATCACGAGCACTGAGTTTTAAACAGGGAGATGGATGACGATCGATCGACTGACTGGGCAGTCATGCCGTTCGTTAACGTTGGATTTAGTAGGCGCGGCTCGTGCTAGGTGAAATGCATGAAGGGGTAAAGTACTCACCAATTTCTAATAGAGGGAGCTTGTTTGTATGTACAAATGTGACTGAGGCGTGTAGAAGGTTAGCTTCAGGTTATCCGGCAAGAAAGACATTTTCGTTCTAGTTCCTAACCGAAATGGGATACGTATTCTTCCTTTTCAGGTGGTGAGATGACATTTTTGTACGTTGATCGAGCAGACGTCACCGGTTCTGGGTTACAGTCAACCCCCAACGCCACATCGGGCCCGGGAGAAACTGCGACCAGTAGCACACGGTGTGGGCCGAAATATTGAGTTCACGGATTGTGAGAATGTCCTTTCACAGAAATGTCACAATTAAATAATGCATATATTTCACATAAAAAGTTTCAGAACCTTGTAGACACGTCTTACAGAAAGAAGCAGTGCCAATGTTAGAGCGATTAAGACGGCACAGATGCTGCTAGAATCTTTTTTCTTATTCGAAACAACCCATAGCATATGAAGTTACTCTGCATTTAGAAGTACAGCTATTTTAACTGCCGGACAAAGACTATAAAAAGAGATGAAAAAGAGGATGGAATGTGCAACAGGGAAAACCTGGAGTACCTGTGAACGTAAATTCCGACATTCGGCTATAACAGCCTGGACGGCCTGAGTTAACATATCTGCATGAGTTAGTAGTTGCGTGGACGTTTGACGCGTTACACCAGCGGAGGCCGAACCACTTTGGTTCAGTACACCAAGGAATGCGTTTGGTTTTTCCAGGGCGATCTGCGTCAATGCTTCCAAACCTGATACTTTAGCCTCCCAGTCTTCAGAGTTAATTTGCTGTAACACAGTTGGCAACGACAATGTGGTCAAATTCAAGCTGAGAGCGGACTGACCCTTCATCAAAGGGCGATCTCCGGTGCGGCGACCACGGGGACTGATTTGATCTGCGACAACAGTGGCGTTAGTTCGATCGGAAGAATTAGAAGTCATGCGGGTGGTGCTTGAACTGAAGAGAGGGAGAATTTAAAACCCATACATTTTAACAGGTTGTTCGATAAACTCCTCTAAAAACGATAGGAGGGCATTGGAATGAGTAAAAGTCAGCACGCTTGTTTTCGAGTAACCTCTGTGATAATCACAAAATATCGGTGAAATAGGTCTTAATAAACGCAGCAAATATTTTTACTGAGCCATTCACAGCCTTTCTAACTGAATACTATAAAATATACAGATTTTCAAAGTTTTGTGAGCGTTGAGCTTGGGTTTTAGACAGCAAACGTTTCATCACCAGCCGAGGTGACGCACCAATGATGTCATCTCCACTGGTGATGAAACGTTTGCGATCTAAACGTCAAGCTCAACGCTCACAAAACTTTGGAAATTCTCTACCTGAGCGATAAATTACCAACATTCAAAATCGTTGAAAATACACATTGTTTTACGTAGGCGGTTGAAAAGCGCAATAAGAAATGTTAACATCTCACAGTACTGGACTTCTTTCTCTATTATCTAAGTAAGTAAGGGATACTCGGTATTTTAAATTCCTTTAAGTGGTTTTTACTTCAGAATTAGGGTAAGTGAAACAGAAACCAAGAGTACGACAAAGAGGTTACTCAGATAATCAAATGAACAATCGAGCCAAAGGCGCACACGCATTTGCAAACTGACCAGTTCAGTAAAAATGGTGAGCTTTCCATGCCCGATTGCTTCCGTTATAAGAAACGATATGCATGAATGATCAAATTAAAATCGAAGCAAATATCGCTCTTACGCATGAAGATAAGGGTAAATTTCTACCCGAAACAAACGAACAGTATGACAGATATACGCAGAGACTGGGATAAAGTGAGAAGGACGATAAAACAATAAGAATCTTTTTTAACATGCACAGAAAACTTAAACAAGCCAGTTAGGCAAATCTAGTGAAGGGAAAAGGTAGTGGACGAGGTTAGGTGTTCATGGTAGGTGATTAATTGGTAAGGTTTTGCGAAATTTTATTCCGACAGACTGACCACCCCGATGTACATTGTTTCCGCAGACAGTTACCGGCTGGACGCAGGTGAACCTAATGAGTCAACAACAGATCTAAAAAGTGTAAAAACAGCAAGTCATGAACTTGGCCAGTAGATTTAATTCTGCAAGCTTCATCTATTGGATGATTAGCAACTCCCGATCACATGATAAGATGTCGTAGCCTCTAATGAATATCAGCATCCAATGTCGCTGTCATTGTACAGCTTTTGGTGAATGATCGCTTCTGTTAGAGTTCACAAAACCTAGTTTCGGCTGGGTGATAATGCATGTCGGTTACTAAAATAAGGACAATGGAGTGTGAGGGTATGTAGAATAAACTATAACACTGGTTTGAATTGAAAAATGATGTTAAACTGTGAAATTACTAATAGGATTTGAGGACGTGCTGTGGTTTGTTCTGCTTGTTTGACGAGTCATACTGCCAAGCTGATCTCAGTGATGACTGATGTCAGCATGAAATGGTGTACGGTTGAAATTTGTCCATATTGCACCGGAGCATCTCATACTCAGATTAAGCTAACAATTTTCCTAATATACAATATAATTTTCGATTTAACCTGAAATTTTCACAAGTCACAATCGGAATGACATAATGAGCGAATGAAATTTAAATTTCTGTTCTTAATAAAGATAATAACATTATCAACATAGAGATGAAAGGTTACAAGAAGGACTGGAGGAATCATGGGGCCTGTTGTTGTGTTGTACAAGTGAGGTGGTCCTTCCACTCGTTCAGACTAAGAAAAACCAAGACGTTAGTCAATTAGGGACCAAAATTAAGCAAGGTGGAAAACGTTTTTTGGATAGAAGCAATGAGAAGGACCAAAAAGAGACTGCCAAAAACTTATTAAAACTATTGTGAGGCTCACATAATAAGTGGGTTTGTTGATTCTGATGAACTTGAGGAACTTTCGTTTACTGTCTCGTCCTCGTCATCGGGGATCAGTTTAATCTTCGACTTGGAACATTCAACGGCCGACACTTTTGATTTCGGACAAACTACTGAACCTCTCGTCACGGTAGTGTTGTCTCGAGTAGATTTTTTCAAAGGAAGCTGGTTGGAATACGACTCAACGCTTCGGTTACTTGGAGGCCAAGTGGATATCGGAGGGGTTTGATCTGTGAGCTCATGCAAATTAGAGGCTAGAAGATAGAAATTTGTGTAGTGTTAAGGGCTATCAATAAACTATACGGATTGATATTTGTGGCACTCTTCGACGTGGTGGTTCATGCTTAGGTGTATTGTATGGTGGCTCTCATCAAATACGCTCTGAGTTTAGAATCAAGTTAACAATATAATTCAAAACGTTGGTTATTTTCTCATTTTGCAAGCGGGCCAACGGTCATCACTAAGTCACAGGTTTTTTTTGATGTCTCAACCCAATCGAAAATGTGCTAGAATACATATGATTGAAACTGAACGCACGATGGTGTACCAAAGTCGAGTCAGGAGAATCCTTACGGATAAGTTAAGTTGCTCATTTAAGGTTTGGTCTCGACTTTGGTCCTTAGCTTGATAACATGTACTGACCCAAAGGACCACGGGTAAGTTCGAAACACCAGGAAATGTATCAATTTGAAAACAAGCTCGTGAATCAGAATTCGCTAATGCACTAACAATTCAGTAAAATTTTCGCACGCACCTGAATATAGGAAAATATCCATGTGTCAGAAAAATTCACATGGGATGCGTTAAATTCAAAACTTTTTAAAAAAATCAGTAAAGTCTACAATCCTGCTTAAAACGCGCAAGTCTTACCGCATTTCAGCTTATCATTCATCGTGCAGCAGCTCTCCCATACCGCTTTGAACTGGCAAATGCAGACGTGGTGGCATCCAAACTGCATACAAAACTCCGATGAAACCCATCTCATTTTCAAACGATTACTCCCATTTTATCTCCGCGCGAAGGTCAACCGACAACCTCATCATCTGAATCGTCGCAACGTGAGCAAGGCGTTTGCAGAAGCTTCCCGAAAACCAGGATTCAACCAGCTGACAATACCTTGGAATACCCAAAAAAAGCAATAACGGGACCGTGGTGGCCGACTAGAATCAGCCGTTCTTAATTCTATTTACAACTCACTCGGTTTCCACACAGCTTTCTATCACGTACCAATGAATCGAGCAACTGTGTGGATGCAGACATCGCAAAGCAGCGCTCCTTTTTTAGTCTGTACACATAACCACCAAAAGATGCACATGTAATTGATAACTATCCATTCAATCAGAAAACACGCTGAGGAAGCCACTCGAAGCTACCTGTCACAGATGTTCACGGTATAGTTCTGCGCATGTGGGGAAGCATATAGTCAGAACAGTGATACCAATAGGAGGCGACCGCACTTCGCCATCTTGGACTGGTAAGACTTTGACTGCTCATCTTTACCTGAAAACTCAATCGAAAAGATGAGTGGAATAGTTTGTTTGAGAACTCTAACTCTTCTTCTGCTTACTGGCTGGACCCTTGGAAATATTCGTCCAAATAGCCCAGTGAACAATACAAACACAATGAATCCCATACTGCATCGGTCGTCGCGCAGGCTAATCAGGACCACACTTTCCTTTCCCTCGAAAAGGGTGGGCAGTGATAAGCATGCGCCTGCTCCGAGTTCCTGTGCTGGGTAATTGACCCACTGCCCTGTGAACCGAAATTTTGAGTCAAAGAGTTCGGTTAGGATTCCAAAAGAAAAATCCCTTCTGCTGTGTAGGTAGCGGCGAAGTATCGATCGCCTCCAGGATCCCTTTTACAGAAGGGCCCTTCTAATTCCTATTCTTCCGATGGAGGGGCCACGCAAGATGCCGCGAATGACTGGGACCCAATGGATCCAACTATTAGCAACATTAGTGGAAACGGAAGAAATAGCTTGGATATAACACCTAAACCTAATAGTTCACTCCACTTGGCTGCCTTCAATGTCCACATAATAAACCAAATAGGTCAAAACGTTGCCTTCGACAGAACTCTTGGAAATTTCAAAACAGATATACACTGTTTCCGAAATGCATATACAAGATCCCACTTATGTGGTCACCCTTCGTAGACTAGATACAACATTCCTTAGGTTCACTGCAATCCCCTCTGATGATCCAGTTACAAGCGCTCGTGGTCAGACTGGTCTTGATATCGCTCCGACTTTACAAATCAGATGTGCACTACTAGACTGGATCCCAGTCAACAGTCGTTTCCGTGTAGTTCGTTTGATCGGTTCTGTAGGTGTCAACAGCAGTCGATTGAAGCGTCGTTGTTTGTTCGTTGTATATACGTATCCCCCGCCACTCCACTGTTCACAGCTGAGTTCCACCGGGAGTTATCTCGATTACTACAAAATGTGCATCCAACGGACGTTGTGGTTGTTGCTAGTGCTTTTAGCGTCCAACTTCGTTACTCAGCGTCGACAAAACGGGACATGAGAGGCAGGCGTTCTGTCATGGACGATGGGACCAACAACGGAAACCGTCTCATCCAGGTTTGTTTGGATCATAGATTATTTCTGGCGAAGGCCAGATTTTGTCATAGGAAGCGATATCAGTTCACCTGGCGTCCTGCTTCCCCTTCACAGCACTTCTCTTGGATTTATCTTATTGTCATCGGTCACCGGTGAATTGGATCGATCGATAAATGCCGATCATTTTGGTTATCACTCGTGGATTCATCCTTTGGTCTGTGCTCATTTTTGCCCATGTCTAGTCTAGGGTCACAGTAGCCCAAGAATCACTTGTTCTGCACATGTGATTCTAACTGATACAGCCCAACTTTAGTACGGATCGATGGACTGTCGACAGTTGAATACAAGGGGTAATGTTGCACAACGCCGCAGTCAGTGCCGTTTTTGCATTCGAAACATTTATTCTTCTGTGTAGTTCTTCAACTTACTATTTAGCAATCGATCTTTCACTATTCTTCTCTCTTATCTCATCTGGATTGATAGTTCCGTGAGGTAGCAACCAAAACCAGAGCTTATGGTTCCACAGACTGCATTGAAGTGAATCTATGTAGTTTTTTTCGATTATGAACGTGGATGTTTCCCAACACGTGTACTGACCGATTTAACACCGAGCAAAACTGCCAGCAAACGGCGCACGCAATGCAAAATAAGCTGTGCAAAAAACATAACAGCTACGTTTAGCATAAAAATTGGCAACTGACTACCTAAAAACAGCAGTACTATTCGGCAGCAAGATGAAGGCTTTATGTACGATCTACTAGACATGTATCACAAGGGTGCTTGAGTTGGTGAAACTGCGTTCAAAAAAGAGTCGGAATTTACCGGTAGTATTGAAGACAGATATATGTATTATCATCCTAAGGACGTGATAGCAGCTTTGTCATCTAACCTAATTATAAGCATTACGGGTCTATACCTCATATTATCAAAAACGCCACCTCAGTGTAAGCATCGCAGCTGCAAGGATTATTTTCGGGAGAAATCATTCGATTTTACCATTATCAATGTTAACTTATTAGACGCGAATGTAAAAATTAGCGAAGAAAACCGTCACAGTACTCACAAAGAAATGCTACATGATGTATTCAACATTTCCACATTCATGGCTTACATGGGGGAATATTGCGACGAACGGTTTCAGACTTCGTTGGGTTTTTTTTGACTGGTGCAGGCTCATTCGTGCGCAGTTCACTCGGTTCCGGCTAAATCACACGATCACAGTGAAATGTTATCGTGATGTTTCATAAAAGAAGTGTAGATATAAAACTTTTGGTAAGAAAAACACTAGTATGCAAAAGGTTGAAGCAATGAATTATTGTGAGCTAACCCAGAACAAACATTTTCACCCACGCTCGTCGTCAGATTTGCCTTGCAATTCAAAGATTTTGGCTGCCTCATTGCTCAATAAATAAACAGCACAGGTAAGAAAAACGCAAGTGGTATAACTTGACGTTTCGTCGGAGTGGAACCGCACTGACTTGTGATCCCGAAGAAGCTGCAGACAGCCACGCTGTATCAGGGATTGAGTACAAGTTTTAATGATTAAAGTCTTAATGATGCTCTGCAACTTGAGCCTCGAAGTCATAGATATCTTGATATCTTGATCCAGCATGCAACGGAACAAAAAACACTAATTACCAACCATAGAGACACGATATCCAGTATTTGGATTTTGGAGAAAACAACGGATCAACAATGACCTTGGGTGATTGGAAAATGACTTCAGACAGGTAGACCACAGTGATCGAAATAGTGGATCACTACTACTTCTCCCAACAACGCTATTTTCACAGATGCACAATTCAATATTTCACGGTGGGGTTGATGAAGTTTATTACTCATGAAAGAATAAAACACTCCCACTGTTCTGTTGGGAATGCGTGATGAGATAAAACGTAATCATGATGATTGGGGAGCAACCAGAAGCTCTTTTAGGATAATGGGGATCCAGACTGAACTGCGTTAAGCCTAAGGGTTTGACAATCAGGGTACAAAATTAGACCATATGGGCATCAATTTTAGATATAACGGCAAGGATCTGGTGCAGTAAAGTGCACAAATAATAAAAGATGGTCCCAAAAAAGGTGAACACCGGAAGGTATCTGAGAAGGCGAGCATAAATAATCGAGACATACTGCCGTTTGATACACGTTGGTGACACCTTTTCGTAACTTTTGCAGTTCTTTATTCTTCTTCTGTAAGATGCGCTGACGGAAAACAGTGGAAACCTGAGCCTGAGGATGGAGGGTGAAAAGAGAGAAAAATAGAAACAGAGCAAAATGGATCGGCACGAATCTAACGGTAAGACCTGAAGTGCAAATCTTCATTGCGAAATACGGGTTAGCGGTTACTGGATTAATTTCACTGTTCGGACAAGCCTAAGCGGCTTTCAAGCGAGGGTTGAATGCACCCTCAAGAAAGTATAGACTGTAAGACAAAAGAAATGAAACGAACCTCTTTATGCAAAGGAAGTGCATAAATAATAATAATTAGGATAAATAGGATAATAATAAATAAATTTAGGATAAATAATAATGAATACTTCAACGGGTGACAAAGTTACCCCATACCAGAGGGTTCCTCCTGTCTCAGTGTAACATTTTATGTCGCACTAACATTAGGGAAATCTCAAAAGCGCTTCTTTTTCTGAAGATTTGCGAATCATCCGGGCAAGTCGGCGTTCCACCAATCGTCCTTAAAATATGTGCCCCTGAATTGGCCCTTTTCGCATTTCTTCTTGTCTTTTTCCAACCTTTCAACCTTTCCGACATCTTGAAAACACGCCATGGCTTCCTCCATCTTTAAACGCGCTATTCTGAAGAACTACTGTCCAACTTCCGCCATATCGAAGACGGTTGAAACCGTCATCTGCAACCAGATGCACTTGTTTCTTGAAAGTGTTGGACTGGTGAGTAACCGTCATTAGGCCTTATTTCTCACTCCTGACCGGCAGTACTCGATAACAAAGGAGGAACATCCCGGACACTGCTCAGTATTTTCAAAGCCTTCTACCGAGTGTGGCAAGAGGTTCTTCTGACAAAAAGGACCATTTTCGGGTTCTCCTCGGCTCTCGTATCGTGTTTGTCAAAATTTCCTGGTAAGCGCATACTTTCCATCCAAGCTGATCGGATTTTGTCTTAGTAGTTTGGGGAAAATATTAGAGTTCTCCAAGATTTCGTACAAGGAACTATCCTGATGAATTTACTCACAGATAATCTTTATGCACTACTTCCAACCCAGTCCATTCCTATGCCGATGACGCCAATCTCCACTGCTCTCTTTCTCACCACACTCCTGACCGTTCAAAAAATAACATCGATTATGACCGTTGTGTCGTCAGTGTACCTTTAACCCCTGGTCCTGAGGACATCTCTTCCCGGGGCCCAAACAAACACGTCACAATAAATGGTTTCAAAATATCCTCTTTCAGTCTCTTTGAAATAACATCCGCTCCCCACATTTCGACTAAATGAAGCTGTGTTCTATGGGATTTGTTTTACTTCCCGATTTAAGTATTAGTTCTTTATCATGGTGGTCCTCTATTGGATCTGAACTTGCCTCTCACGGTCTGCGCAAAGTCGATTTCTCGTTACGCGTCATATGTCCTTTTTACTCCAGCTATTCTGCTGCTTAAAGCTCCGTATTTGAACACCATGGTAACGTGTGAGATGAGGCTTCGTCTCGTTCTTTCTCTACCTGATCGATTTCAACGCAAATACCTCTGCTTTGACCACCGCCCTTTCTTCACATCCAAATTGTAGCCATTAGCCCATCGCCCAGCGGTTGTCACGCTATTTCGTTGCCACCGATTTGGTTTTTGGTTTTGCTTTTTGTTCATTGGAGACTGTCTCAGCAGTTCCCCCTCCCGCAATATTTTCCTCGCCTATCGACTAAGAAGACAGCTAATCGCCGTTTGGAAAAGTTTGTTATTAGACCTCTTACCTCTACCCCTAAGTATTCTTTCATCTCGGACTAAAACTTTCAAAGGGAGCATGGCCAACAAGCTGTCAAATACGTGGATGCACCCACACATTCCTCGTTTACGGTGCCTTTTTGACTGTAATCCAGTATGTGTTATAAAAAGCTGGAGATCTGTAGACGAGAAAATCATCTAAATATATCGGCGCAGCAGGTGCCAATTACTCACAAAGCCGGCATTAACTCAACACGAGATAGACTTTATATGAAAAACACTATAGAGCATAAGCTCAAACGGACCTGTTCGGTTACGTCAAGGGGTCACTTGTTTGGGCGTAACGAATGGAGGAATTAGTATTCCGGACTGAGTTGCACAAAAACAGAAGGCAAACTAAGACACTAGGATGCAACCAAAGGGCTTACAGGAATGAGGCCATGAAATGTGAAATAGGTGATAAACGTTGAAAAGATCCCAATGTTACGAGGCATTGATCCTGAAGACAGTTGAATTATAGCAAAATACTACGAAAATATAATTGCAGTGGATAAAAATTCGGTAATTCGCACAAGCGACACGCTGAGTCAGTCTGCGATGCGCATTGTCCTAAAAATGTTGATTCTGCTCTAGAATTGAGCAGCTAATACCAGCCCGAGGCTACTAAACACTGGGAAAACCGTAGATGTACTAGTCTGTTGACGACGTGAGTAAAATGACCCCCGCCTAATTTAGCATTGCATCATCCTGACTAGTAAAAAAACAGAAGGGAGAAAAAGGCGAAAGAATGACTGCTGCGGTGCACGACACTGAAGGCCCGAAAAGAACAGCTCAAAGTGCAGGGACAGACTTCACGAAACCATAAAGGAAAAAGTCCAAAATCCTCATTGTTACTATTCAAGTAAAAGTCAAAGCAGCAGAATCGGGATAAACTTGTTGCTAAGATTTCAGAATGACAAATAAGTTACTTTATTTAGAACTGAAAAATGCACTGACCTCGGATCCAATAGTAGAAATATTAGGCTTTTCCGCTGATGAAGAGGATGTTTGGGGCTCGGTCAACCCGATCCCGACGACACTGGCGCAGAGCATCGGGCATTCTTCTACGGACTCAGGCTGTACAGAAGTTGACTCTCCTCCGGACATATTGATACGTGACGTTTTCACGCTACCATCCGGGCTAATATGTTTGGCCATCATTGACGGAGCTTGTGAGAGCGAGATTTGTGACTGGGATGGTGTCGAATCAAACAACCCTGAACATATTATCAAAAATGTGGATCAATATCTTCATTTTTTATTGCCCAGGAAGTATTTCAACCAACAGAAAATCATTAGTGAATCAGCATTAAGATATCACAGCACCAAGAAGCGCAGTATGAACAATCGAACTGAATATAAATGAGGCTGGCTTGTGAAAGAAAATGAAACCACACTCTAGAACTTCCTACAGTATTCTGGGGCTATGCCAATATTGTTTGGAATTATGTTAAAACTATTCTTAAATGTGGTTCGATTGAATTATTGAGATCTCACATGCATAAGCTTGAAATTTGGTTCATCTTACATGGGCCTATTTATGCGTTGCATTGCTCTACAATCTGCGAGCGGATGCACCCTAGAGAAGTCAAATAAAATAACTGGAAGTTCTAACCCAATTTCGAATAGTTTTGACATAAATCCGAATAATTTTGGCTTAATTCGAATTAAAGCGAGGAATGGTAGTCGCACATACGCATGGAAAACATTTGGGTCCCGACCAGAAAACAAATAAAAGTCGAAGAAAATCTTTTTTCGTGTTCGAAGACGACGAAATTAACTATGAATGATTCGTAAGCCAGAATAGCATACATGCATATACGAGTAACACTTTGCAAGTGATTGAAAGGTAGCAAATCGTGTCGCGTTTGAAAGAATATCATCGTGTAACAGACTACTGCGGCCCAAAAGGACGCGTTTAGTAAGAATCGTGACTGACAACAGTCAAAGGTACAAAAGGATACCTAGGTGGCACGTTATATGTCACAGAAGGAAACAACGCTACAAAATCCACAGAAATGTGGTTCTAAAACCACATTTCGAAATAGATTAGTCAGCTTCTCTAGGTACCTAAGAACCTACAGTTCAGCTGCTAAATAAATATACAGTCTTTCATCTTTCAGAGGTCTCCGACAATTATTTGATAGAGCATGGCTTCCGTTTAACAGCCTCCGGGTACCGCTATAAGGGCTCCAGTTATGTGATAGCAACGGTTTAGAATAGAATAAACATACCGCACAGTATACCGCCAAGCGTGAATCATTCAAGTGTATCACGCGAATTCAAAGCTTAATGTGACTGTCAAAATGAGACAGCAACTAGAAGTGGTGTGATAACTTGCGCACATCTATGAATCAACGACCCTCACAAGGTGCTTTACCTTAGGCCGAAGATTCAATGGCACGTAGAAGGTCAACGGATATAGTTTTGAAGAGGTGGTCACGTGGTCCTCTTCTTTGGGAGTCGATTCGAACCACAAACTCATTCGGAAGAATGAGTATAGAGATGTCTAATCTAAACAGACACGATTTCCAATCAACTACTCATGACTGCCTTGCGAACAAATTCTTACGAGAACAAAACAATTCGGCTGAGAACCGTAATCGCTCTCCGGCTTGGAAGCTGGATTCCCTAGAAATACCCGCCCATCATATACCACGAGTTACATAAAAACAAAGAAGTTCATACCGCGTCGGTAGTCGAGCTGAATAATCAGGACCACGCTGCCTATTGCACTGAGTGGAGTGAGTGGCGATGAGTGCGCATCTGCTAATGATTCCCTCTTCTTTACTTAACTTGTTTCTTCTGTCTCTAACCGTCTCTCTTCGCCCGCTCGGCCTGTCCATAATATCCCCACTGATAACACGCCAGATACTTTTTCATAGGGTTCCGATCGGTGAGCTTGGCGTTTAGGTCGCAAACATTTAAGTAACAATCGAGGCAACATCGGTAGTGTGATCAAAACCCCATGAAAACCAACAACCCCAGCTAGGACCAACAACAATTTTCAAATTTGCTGAGGCCCGATACTCGCAACAATTCATTGTAAAATTGTCGTAAGTGATTTTTAGTCTCGTAGCTTACATTTTATCAAGTCTTGCCAGTCTCTGAATCTCGGTTCCTTTAACCTGTGCACACACATGCAGGCCAGTCAACAGGCGTGCTTGCATCTCACATAGAATTCATGGGCGATTGATGTCTGCTGCGTTAATGAAACAGGAATTCAGGAGCCCAGTAAAACTAGCTGTGCCTAATATTTCACCAAGATACTTTTTGCACACCTCAGGATACGAAGCAGCTTGAATTGTGGGTCACTGGGATAGTCCTGACTCACAAAATGGACTGTCCTTTTTAGACTGGATCCTGGTCAACAGTCTGTTGTGTTCAGTACGGCTACAGAGGTCAGCTGACGCTCGAAAAAGTTTTGGTAATCTCGGCACATGATTCGACAGACTGTAGTGCAGACACAGAAGGACGAGGTTTTTAATGCAGTCGTCATTTTTGCTCGCAAGAACAACGGCCCTAAAACTGTGTTGGTAACGTGTGATTTTAATGCACAAATTGTAAAAGCACGCTAGCTTGAAAACCGATAAGGCCGTATTCATGGAGTTGACTAACTGCAATTTACTACTATCTCACAACTCCCCAGGCATTTGGGCAAATATATACTGCGGACGTCGCTGAATGTCAGGAAGATCACTCGCGAATTGCACAAGACACTAAAGATAAAGACGGTGAACCAACCTGTTTGCAAACTAAAGACTTTTTATAGGAAGATCCGATAACAAACATAGCTATCGCCACATTTTAGGTTCTCCCTGTTTTGTCCTAGGCTTTATGCGTGTATCGCTAGCCTCATAACGGTTCACGGAGTTGGTTTTCTTGATCGAGCCGCTCTTGGATTACGGCCCCATGCGCAGTTTGAGGTCCGAACTCAAACAGTTGGTCAAATATTACAACTGATGTCAAAGATGGGATATCGGAAACGAAAAAGAAAGAGAAGCCAGTTGCACAACCACTCATATGAAAATGTCACATTCGGCAGCGGAAGTCAACCGCTCTCAATTGAATCCACCTAAAGTCTTGTCTCCTAGGGACGATTAAGAGCTATGGGAGGTCCGGAGCCGTTTTACTCTCTGTGACCTGGTCCAGGCGAAACAAAACAGTACTGTGATCAGTTACCCGTCCAAAAAATGCTACACGGCAGTTTCTCAGTCGTAAACTGCTTGCCTCATCAAATGCTGAGCTTGCCGGATGGGGTGATCAACACACAACACTGACTGGACCACGGTCCAAGTGAGTTAGCAGCTGCTACTTTTGTGCCTTTGTTCCTACTGACATCTTGTGTCGCTGCCTTGCGGTTTACCCTGGCCGGTTCAACGTATGGGAAGCGAATCCGGGTTCTGATCGACACGGAAACCACATGCACCATCGGGAGTCCCACCACCACCATCAAAGAGAATCAGCCACAGACACGCTCAGGCTTACTATAATCACTGATGGGTAGCAGTCTAAGGAAGAGTTTCCCTAATTCTAAGCCTTTCTGGCCATGCACTGAAAATGACTTCCTGATTTCTGAAATGACAGAAAATGGTCACAGGCATGGACTTCTTAACAAAGTATCATGTACAACAGATTTATTCCCTTCAACAGCTCATCCGATTCGTCCGAGCTGTGTGGGAACCTCAAGGTGAAGATAGACGAACCACGGATAGGCGATCTACTATGCCCAAGTGCTACGATAGTGTGTAATTTTGGCGAGAATTCGGAGGTAAATTGGCACGGCGCCGAGAAAACGAATACGCTTCAGCAAACAATAAAAAATGGTGGCCATCATCCCACTTAGCAAACATGTCGGCATATCCCGGTGCACGAACCAACTGAGTTGGGCGCGACAATATGCTGCATGCTGGAAGAATTATTCGGTCGCCGTATTCATCTTGGTCGTCCCCTATGATACTCGTGAAGAAGAGGGACGGTCGGCTTCGAGCATACCGTGATCATCGCCACCTAAGCGAAATCACGCGCCGCGATGCGTTTCCTCTGCGAGGCACTGACGCAGGTCCTCCGTTTTTCCCTATTCTGGATTTCTCCCACGGCGATTGGCAGGCAGAAGTTCACTACAAAGACAGAGCCAGGACTGCTTCTGAGATACTTTCCGGCCTGTATGAATTCTAAATCAGGCTATTCAGATTGATGAAGGCTCCAGCAGCGTCCCAACGATTAGTGCAACAGGTGTCGGGTGCGCTAATACCTCACGTTTGTCTGGGGATTCTGGACGACATTGCCATTCATGGATGCACAGTGCAAAAGCAAAACGAACGGCTGAATTTTGCAGTCGAGCGGCCCCGGGGAACCGGACTCCCAAGCCACAAAATCTTGTTTCAAAGGGTCCGAGGGGACGACGACAAAATCGCCAAAGTCGCGAATCAACCGACATCCAACAACGCTTGAAGCTTCCTAGCAGTTGCATCTTACTACGGAAAATACGTACGAGTTTGTAGCCATTGCTGCCCTCTGTATCGTCTGACAGAAAAAAGTAGTACTTTTTTGTGGACCAGTAGACGTGCCACTACTTTCTCGGTCTTGAATAATCGGCTAACACATACAAGGTTTCTTCGGTGTGTTTTCCTGCAGCCGGTTTTTTTATTTTGGATACAGACGCCAGTGACACCGCAGTTACTATTGTATTACCAGGACGAAGTAAAACGAATGATTCCGTGTTACTGAGGCCCAGCCTTGTCAAGCAAGGACGCGAGTGCTAGACAACTCGTCGTGAAATGTTGACCTCAAAGCACTCGTGCTTATCTGCTCCAGTGACTGCCTATCGAGTAAACTGATCCCCACTCGCTGCAATGGTTAAAAAATTTCCGAGACCCTTTAGTGCACCTCGCAAGGTGACAAGATAAATTGTAAGAATATAATTTTACGTGTCAGTACCGTCGTGAACCGCAGCATGGCAACACTGATGGATCATCCCGACTGCCAACTCATGAACAAGTCTTTGTCTTAGTCTGACAACGAACGGCTGACAGCAAGCAGTGGACACAATCACTGGAAAACTATCCTGTTCTACAACTCATATACAGGTATCCAAAATATGGTGGACCGAAGTCAAGAGAGATTGAAATGTGCGGCCAGAGCACGGCCACTCGAAGTTTGCGAAACATGTGGTCTCAGATTTTTATCGACCGAATTGTATACCTGCACAATGATGACGGTCGATCGCCTCGCATCGTTGTGCCGCATCTTGTGATCCAACAAGTTACTGACTTGCGACACGCGGGTCTTCGTAAGATCGAATCGGCGATATGGGGGAGATATTGGTGGCTTCGAATTCAAAAATATGATGCCTCACCGTTCACGGTGTCACACGCGCCAAGTAGTGCGCAAGACCTTCGGATGGGCTCTGTGACGTTCAACAGAAGACGCGGCATGGGGAAATGAAAAAAAATGTACAGCGAACTTAGGCGAAGTAAGCAACGCACGTCTCCACGGGTGGCGTCCAGAAGACCCATCGAAGGATCGGCTGAAGACCTTGCAGAATATGACAGCGAACCGTGAATGGTGGTGACTATGCAATCACCTTCGCCCGAATCAGAGTGAAAGAAAATGTGCGTTTATACAAGTTGGACGTATTCTGAGTGTTGACTGTTACGACATCTTTTTCTTTTCCCGCACCTGTAGGTCCACTCGATGTCCATTTTCTGCATATTCATTTTTCTTATACCAGCGTGTAGTTCGATGAGAAAGAAAAAGATCAGTGGGACTCACCGTGCTGACTGACAATGATGAGTTTTCCTGCAAGTCACGTTAATAGATATACTTAATGGAAAAGCATGGTGATTCTACCATAAGCCCAGGGATTGTAAATCACAACCGTATGCTACTGAAAGACGAAAAAACCCGTTGAATGGCGGGTCACAACGAGAGAAACAACTCGATTGTCCTTTGCAAAATGACATTTGAAGCGATTACGATTTTGGATTTACCTCAGCGGTTTGGTGCATGATGGAAACTTCACGAATTAAAGAATGGCCATGTTAATAACTTTCAATACTATCGTTCTTCCATATTTTTGTTGTCCATCAGTCATTGTTAAAAAGTGTTAAGTAGGATGAATGCGTAGGGAGAAAGAGTAAAGTTTATCGTATGCACCAGACGAAAATAATCCGTTCTAATTGGGTAAATCAGCGGTCAGGTAACGGCTAGACACAGAAACAAACAAACTAGCATAAATGTCGAGCTGATTTAGTGCATTCAAGATTGCTCGCTGAGACCGATAGAGGACTTCTATCACCTGAGAAAAGTAAATAATGTGATTAGCAACAAAATTTAATGGTAGTCAGGATACAACGTGTCTAGAAGAGATTCCACCTAATCAGCAACCAATATACAAATGCAATGAGTGCCCCGACCTCCATGTGAACGGTTTAAGAACAACTCAGTCTGAGCGGATTCAAATTCACAGACAACGAATACACAGGGTGCAATGGATAGCACATACAAACGTTAGCAATAGTTTCATTCTGGTGTTCATGGAACGACCGTGTTTCCTTGTATAAGAAAAATTCGAAGTTTCATACGACAATAAAGTGATCCATCATGGAGGATCCACATCCAGCAGATAATAATAAACTATTTGACTCTGGTAAGTCCAGTTTGTAAAACCATTAACATTCTACCAACGCGCCCAGGTCTTGGTTGCTAAACCACAGAACGATATGCTCAAAGAGAAAAAAGAATGGCGAAGATCGACTGCAAATAGTAAGTTGAGGAACTAAACAAAAGAAAAAAAAGGTTTCGAATGCAAGAATGCCACCGAATGTGGCACCCAGTCATATCACCTACTGTCCCTAACCCTCACTTCGAGTAATCTCATGGACTCCAACCCGCTAGTTTAACTGCACCTACACGAGCCAGTCCACCGGTTGAATTTTTGAAACTTTAACCACATAGTACGGTACGGCTGCTTTAAACTTGTTAGGAATAGCCAGTAATGCATATTCGTTGCATACGAAAATGATCAGTTGCACGTCTTAGCTGCTGAGCTAATTGAACGGGATCTCAACATTCATTGAACTTCAACAGTACATGATTTAACAGGGATACGTCATTTGATCTGACCACTCGGAGGTCAATGGTCACAGCAAGCAGGTCTTAGAACGATAGCTTCTCACAATGGTTTGCTGTGTATCGTGAGAACATGCAGGCTGAAATTCAGTCAACAATATAGAGGATGCACATGGTAAAACGTGGAAATGAAAAGTGTCGAAAGGAACAAAATGTGGCGCGTTGCAGCAAGATTGATGGTTATGAAAATTGACAGATGAGGAAGTTCGTAGTTTGATAGCTAGGTTATCCACATACCTTTCCCAACCACGTTGATGGGCGGAGAATACGGAACAGTGTTTGGTAAAAGACTGGAATCAGAAACGGGGGTAGAATGGGGACCATTGAGCGGAAGGCTCTGGATGTTGTGTTGACCTGAAACGAAGAAACAACGTTGGAATTGAGGTTAAAAAAAACACCTCAAGCTGGCTTATGTGCATTAATGGGGAGTCTAAACCGGGCTGTGAGAACCAATGAAAAAGTACGCCATACATCCAGCAACAGGAATACAATCACCTGAATGTTCCACGAATGAACCTGCCATTATGTAAATCTTGATTCGTTTCACCGTCATGGTTCGGTTCGACAATCATCGCAACACGATTGACAGATGTAGCCTACTCTCTACAAATTGATACATCAGGCATATATTAACTTTCAAATCGAAGGGAAAAAACCTTGGAAACCACTGTAATAGCTGCCCATCTACTGTTACGGACCATTTCTGGTGCACAACCAACGAATCTAACAAGCCGTTCAATATCTAGAGGCATACTACCGTTGTTTTAGAACCGAACAACGAGGGTACCAGCAGCGTACAATTTTCATTCTATTCAATTCTTCAGAAATAGATTTTTCAATAAGCATTAGAACCAATAGAGATGAAGCTTAGATGACAAAACACTTTGAACTCATTAAATAATAGGTTTTTAAGGCGTTCAATCGAAAATACGGGAAGGTGAAGAGTCAACTATCGTCTCACAATTAGCGAACAACTTTAAGATTAGAGATAGCAGCAAGTAAATGTTGCACAAGTCGAAAAAGCCCCATGAATTGGGCGGTAAACTAGTGGTGCTAGGCAGCCATATATATCTGAGGAGCTACGAAGGAGCCGAGGTGTGATCAAATTCTGACCGAAAAAGTTAACACAGTTCAGTTTAGTTTCGGCAATCATTAATCTTGAATCAGCATGCACCATCAATCCAACAAAAACGATGCAGGAACGCCACTGACTGCGGCGTTCAGCCGCACCACATTTTGTCTCCAACCATCGTTTGGGCAAATGCCGTGTAACTCAATCTAGCTGCACCTACATGAGAGAGTCCACAGGTAAACGTTTTCATATGTTTTCTCCATGTCATCAACTGGCCACGTCGAACCACTACCTGCCTCGCGGAATAGTAAACAGCGAGGCAGTTATTATGTGGCCTTGCGCAAATATGTTCGAAACAGTTCAGTCTATTCCGATTCAGTGTATATTCTAACGACTGGACCGTATCACCCAAAAACTTACGGCTCCCTTCTGAGTTGCTCACATAATTCTCCCACCATATAATACCAATACTACGAAGACAACGGTGTTAAAACTCCATAACCACTGCTTAAAACGGCCACGTTTCGGAGATTTACAGAAATACTGACTCCATTGTTACTATATAGACATGAACTTTGATTTCATGCCAACGCCAAAGATACCTCGAATTTTGTATGTGCAGAGATACTCTATCTGATATGCGGTCACTAGGGAAAATGCAAATACCCCAGTAACTAAATTTGTCCGCCCCATCCAGTTGCTCCCACACAAGAACAAAGTTCGGCTTCAACTCAATTCTGTCTTGCAACAACATTTTACACTTCGAAAGTGCAAAACGCAAACCAAGCATAATTACATTATCATTCAGACGAAAGGGAAAATCCTGAAGCCTACTTAAGTCTTCACTCAGTCCGCATATTTCTAATCAGGCAGTTTCTTGTTTGAGTAAATATCAATGTCACTACTCTCACAGGAGAACAAAGCTACCGCCACAGCCATCTTAGTAACAAAATTAAAAAAGAAAAGGTGAAACGGGGCAACCATGACTAACATCACTCCTCGGGTGAAAAATCACCGTAAGCACCAAATCGACTCCGGTTGTTCACAGACAGAAATTAGAGGAATGAATTAAATTTCTCTGACAGACCCTTCAGTAAGAGGCAGCGCCACAGAATTGCGCGATCATTATATATATATATATTTGTACATCTAAAATATATATATCATTGTTCTTGATAATGGATATTCAAATGATGGAACATTTGATAACCACTTGAAAGAGAGATCCTTAATTTCAGTAAGCAAACGATTGTTTGTTCCGTTAGATATCTTTGTTTTACCGAAAACCAATGGGATTCGCTTACAATCGCGGGACTTGTTCATGAGTTTCGTATAGACTGATTGTTTAATCCCTCCGAACAGCTAATCACTAGTGCATTTCAACTTTTAGCTATTGAAATTACGTTTAGCTGCTACGGCGCAGAATTGGCTACCTCGTTCTGAAAGCTATCGTCCGCGACCAAAAGCTCGCTACAGATTAAAGGTCTAGATTCTATCAGCCCGAATTGTGGCCAGAATGAACGACCCTACTCTACGTCATTTTCTCTGGAAACAGAATACCTGTGCAAATAATAATCCTACTGAAACTAGACTGGGCGGATTTATTTAGGTACAAGTCAGTCTTAATTTCGTTTCGCGAATGTGCTAACAACGATCAGAAAATCCATTCCAAGGGAACATTATGGTGAAGGATGTTGTGACTGATCAGCTTAGTTCGGCTTATTTTTATTACTACCCTGGAAGTTGGAAGTACAATGAAGTAAAATACCAAGGAACCAACGCAACATAAGGAGGGTTAAAACTGGGGGACTTCACAGCAAACAGCTTGAATTCAATTGTATTACTAGAAAGGGGAGGTACAGACGCAACCTAATGCCTTCATAAAAACCAGCAGATGAATGGATTTTGGACAATCCGATGCGGAAAACTGTGAGTGCAATCTAGCCTAAGGCTAATGGTAAGAATTGGCCTCCTCTACCGAAAGCAACGGAGTGAATTCCTTACCTAACCCATCAACTGCGGCTTGTCCCGAAGTTCAAAACACTGACAGGATCCGTACATTATACAGAATAATCCATTCGGATTCATTGCGTGATCTAGATACTAATTAGCGATGATGCAGAAAAATGCAAACCTAGAAACTACACGTGATAGAAGAATTGAATGTTAAAGTTCATGTTGAGATTTAGTCTCTCAGGTGATATAAACGAATAAAAGTGCGTGTCATAATTGGTTATATGCAGCTCCTAGTGAAAGTCGTGCAATAAGTGTTATATAAACACTTTCCGCTCTAATATATAACAGTATAAAAAACGAAAAACTTGAGTTTGCATTTTCTTTATTTAGTTTAAGGGTACAAAACCTTTCGAAATAAACCATAGGGTTTGATCTTACTCCGCAAACTAGAAACTCAGTCGATATCTCATTTTAGCCACCATATGTAAATTTAGACTCAGATTCATTATGATTCCGCTAAGGAAAACGAAGCACGAAATATTTTTGCCTTATGTGGCCAGAATTTTTACAATTTCGACGTTAGTATCCTCTAGACAGGTAAATAATTCAGTTGCCGTGTCAGGAGATCAGATCTCTTGGGTAGCAGCAAGCCTCATGCTATGGTATGTTTTCATATGAAACACACATTGCACCCAAATCTGTTTCCATATGACTTACGTAAAGCTAGGAGGAATTCATTCTACTCAAGAGGATATGTTTACCAAATCCTGGTGAAATGTAGCAAGTAGCTTCTTTCAAAGAAACCATCACTTTCCTATAATACCTATTTCCTTAGAAATAAGGGAATATCACAATCACTCCAATGAAAAAATTTTCCCTGTCCACAGTAGATAATATTTTGACCCGTTGAAAAGGGGTCTCATAGTTTACTCGTCTCAGAGTGAATAATTAGGGTGAATGTAAGAAGGCGAGACAACTTTTTCTAAGGGTTTTTATTGGAAATGTCCAATTTCCTGGTGTTTGCAGGTCACCATATGCCACCCGTAAGTCAACAAAACTACCGGGTCCCAGAAACAACGTGCTCAACACTTCCCACCCGCCACCGAAGTAGTTAAGTACTTTTCATCCATATCGATAAGAGGATGCATGAAATGTTGGTAATAATGTATCACAGAGTAAAAGAAGAGAATTTCGGTCGTAAAATTTTAACAGAAATATAATTATATTCACTTTTAGATTTGACTGATTTCCAATACAGATAACGCGCATGAAAGTTTATTCGTCCAGTATTGTGTAACTAGTGCACTTTTAATGTTTAAGACGCTGAGTAGTTTTAAACAAATTTAAACTGAGCAGTATTTTTAAACAGTTCACTAACCCATGCATTGCATTACCAAAGGATTTCAACAATTCTATCTAACTAATTTACTGACACTTTAACAAGTTATATGACTAATGTAGCGCGCTCGAATGACCTTGTTGGAGGGTCCAATTAGATGCAAATCAAGATTCCCCTTGAGTGGAAATTCTCTGGTTCGAGGTCAGCGATGGTCACTGTACCATAAAACGTCTCAATTAAATAACTAACTTCAGCCGTAACCGTACGTAGAGTATTCGGTAAAAGGCGTGCTCTGTGGAAACAGCGAGCTCGTAATCTTTTATGTATAGGAATTAGGATGAATCCTAGGAGGCCTCGAGACAAGCTTATGAAATCCTAATATGCCGTAAAAATCCCAAGTCTCACGTTTAGATGAATTCACATTGACAACCAGGGTCATTCATGTTTAACTGGCCTCATTAAAGTCTAAAAAGAATAAGAGAACTACCTGTAAAAAACATAGGAAATTTTCTGATAATTCTTCACAGTTCGTAAGTGTTGGAACCAAAAGAATAAAAGCAAGGGAAATTTCTGAAGGCATGATAATCGCTATAACCGCAATTCCCAGGAGGAATACGTCGCTGTGGAAAATTACAAGGTAATAAGTGCACCACTCGCAATTTTCGTAGCCTGAGCTGCAATGATCATGATAGTAGAGATGCTAAGTTAGTGGAAAGCTTACATTGATCAGTGATGAAGAAAAAGTGAGTAACGAAAGTTAAAGAAAAACACTAAAACCAAATGATACGAACATACCGCAGAACGCATAACTCCATAGTAAAAACCCCACTAGCACGCCAGTGGGTGCATATATTAAGGAAAACGATTTACCTCGCAGTGGCCTTCGTTCATGTAAGCCATACAGCTGATATGACCCAGTACGATTTGCTTCCATCAGAGTACCAGGAACGTGTGACGTGGATGAAGAACAACCAGTGGCTCGGCCAATCACCAAATCTGAATAATCGGGGTTCTCACGAAACGAGGCACCCGTGTAGGGATCATACTTTGTACCGAGGGCTACGACACCCGGACTATTCCCTGAACCAGGGGGCGAGGTCGCTATTTTAGTGTCCGAGTTTGCCGGAAGACCGGACAGCCCGGATGCATTAACTGCGGTTCCTGAAGTACTCCGGCTAAACAGAAGAATTGCAAACAGATACATAACAAGATGGACTAATTATTAGCAAATAAATAGTCTTAACAAAAAACCTCTGTAGCACTGTAATATCCAGTTTGGAGACAATGTTCGCCTGGCAGTGTGACAAGGGCAACCGAAAATACAATGGTAACGAGTAAAATTGGTAGAAAGGAAATAAACCGCGTTAGAAAAATCGCCAAACATGGTACTAACTATAGTTATCAAAAGTGATTTCAAGATGAGATATAGACACGAAAGAGCCACAGGGGTCAACAGACAACACATGACTAATTGCTTGGACGGTCGCGCTGCCTGGTTGTAAAACGGTACTTTTGCTTATCACTATTTTCTATTTTCAATTTCGCTGATATAATCTACAACCGAATACTTTAGACTCGTTTTCTATAGCATATTTTCCTTAAGAACTGTACTGTAGACCCACCGCTAATGGTCACATCCTTTAACTCGGAGGCCCGGAACGCCATAAACATTTCTAGCCACATATGCCACCCTACGGGCATAAGAAAGCAAAGACTGGCAACTGACGTCATCATTGTTTTGTCAGTTTTTAGACAAGCGGTCAACACAATAATGTGGTTTCGCGTTGTGAAAGTGATAGGCATACCGATAAATTGGTCTCTTGATCGCCAAGATTATTCTTCTTAGGGTCACAGTGAACGGCGAAGATTAGCGAAGTGAGTGCAGTTCCACCATGAATTTAATCGTTATTACAAAAGAAAGTCATAGAGATAAAAAATTAGGAGACAATGGTCATCGAGGGGCCAGTCCCATACCAGGAAGTACAGGTTAACGCGGCTGTCAGATCTAGATGAAATGACAGAAAAGGCACTCGAAATGACGAAAGGTCTTATGAAATTAACAAAGGGAATACAACGATGAGATGGTTTAGCTTTTACTACAAGTTTCGCTAGCAACAAGGCAAATATTTCGACTTCCATTGCTTAGTCGCACGGGATCGGTGGATTTGGAAATGGTAGATAATAGCGGACCACATACTGTAAGTTTTCCCGTGAAAGTTGAACTCCTCCAAACAAATTCTGAGAACCAAGAACAGTTTAAAGGATCCGCTTGGTTAGGAGAAAAAATACTCCAACAACCAGGTCGATAGGGGCCGATTGATTGCCCTTAAAAATCCGTCCAGTGAAAGTTATCCTAATTCCCTAAGTTTTTGCATACCTGGAACCCTCCTTTACTGTAGGCCGATGTAAAATCCCAAATCAAAAACACTTTTGGTCTTGGTTCTGATGAAACACCTCTGGAAGACGACCCTGCTGTCGTCGGGATCACTATCACAATTGACCTACTGAGGCCTTATGTGGTTCGCCCCTTTAAGTCTCAGATCATGGCTGCCGGTCCTCTCTCAAACTAACAACGACAGGCACATTTTTCCTAACGCGCTCACTCAACCAACATTCGGAGACCGCACTGCAACATTCGTTCTGCTCACCAGTTTTTTCAGTCTTCTTCTCTTCTTGCTCTTTTTGACAGAAACTCAAATCTCCCATTCGACAAAATCACATCCTTTCAATTGATCAATTACACCTGGCACTCTTAAATTCTTCGCAACACAGCCGTCTGTGCATTTGCTCACCATCCAGCTTTCACCTGTCGTGTACAGTCTTGGCTTGTCCAATCGCGGAGTTCAACCCGTGAGGCTGAAACGCCAATTCCCTTCTTTCAATCATTATTTCTACGTTGTTTATCGTTCCCCCAACAGTGCTGAGTTCTCCTTTTTTTGATTTATTATCTTCAGGGACTGAACGTTCACTTATTACAGACCTCATAAGTCATG
>LUCM01001076.1:534592-559055 GCA_008360955.1 Fasciolopsis buskii | reverse complement strand
GAGTGACCAGATGAGTAATGTAGAAGTCAGGAATCTAACACTAGGTGCCGGATATCACAACACGTTTTTTCATCGCACGAAACTTAGTAGACTACGCTGGCTGGGTCACGTGTTCCTTATGACGAACATTTCTGCTACACCGTGCCCTATTTTATGTTCTTCCTAAAGAATGGAAGAAGCCATATGGGGACCAACAGATGACTTGGCAACGCGGGATGAGAAAATGTACAGCGAATTTAGATAAAGTAGGTGTCTCACGCCTTCGTGGTTGGAGTCCGACTGACCCATCTACTGGCCGGGTGGAGACACTGAATGATATGACACTGAATGGTGAGCAGTGGCGATCATTTTCTATCGAATCAGAATGATTGAAAGAGTGCACTTGTACGGTTAGACTGTGTTCCGTGTGTTGGCTACAGCAACACCCTAAGCTTTTCCCGCCTGTTAAGGTTCACTCCTTGTTCTCCTTGGATATTCATTCATTTTACAGAAACATGTAACTGTAGGGAAAAGGCAGCGAGTCAATGAGGCTTGCCTTGCTGTTCAATGCTGAATGATGATGACCGAGACGGAAACCTGATTGATTCCGACGTATGCATCTTCAGCTAGCACTAAGTAATCGGTGGACAATGCGATGATTACCAAACTAATTCTTCTGATCTTAACATAAGGACCCATCAGCATTCTTGTAAATCGGCAAAAACACCAGTCCTTGAGAATTTACTCCCCCGTCCAGATTGCTGTTTTGTTAACTTCAATTTTGCCACTTCGTCACCGCCGTTGGAGAATGGAGATAATTCATCGTGTCTAGCTCCCTTATGCCTTTTAGAACTTACCTCCCTGATAGCCTCCAACATCTGATGGATAACCAATACCTATCCGTTCCACTTACAGGAACAAGCAGAAATCGACTGTGGCAGTGAGCCATTTTTAATGCTCTCTAGTGCTCTCCCCGACGCTTCAGTTGATGCCCAGAGTAAACCAGTGAACTACTGGATTTCTCGTGGTAGATAGCAACTCGCTGTCGTCCGGCTAATCTCCACGCCTGAACTGGCGAGACCCTATGTGGTTCTACAAAACTGCGCGTTAAAAGCTCCCATAGGAACTGAAGTTGGTATTTGTCGCCTAGAATCAGCTGCGCAAGACGCACAGAGTTCCCGCTGCGATCACAGACTAGGCGTAAACAAAAGTGAGCAGGGACCATAGTACGATTAATCAAAATGAACCACAAACATCAATTAACTGATGCCATTTGCAAACGATAGCAATGTGATCAATCCGAGTTGTGAAGGAGGGCGGCAGGTGAATCGGTCATTATAACAAGATTGTTATTCGATAGAAACACTCTGTGATCGGAACAAACTTGTATGAGACCGTCATCGTTTCGTCGGTGCGACCGGCGACGATAGTAATCGGGCTTTCGGTGTGCTATCATGTCTGCGATAAGTAGCCAGATTGAGCGTTGAGATCACCAGCAACGGCCACATCGGCCCCAGGCACATATTGGAGTAGTCCAGATACGTCCCAGCTGAACTCACCCCAGGGTGGAATCAATGACCACACAAGTGCGATGAACAGGCAATGACGCGACAGCTGACTGCTACTGACAAGTACAGAACCATCCGACCAAACTGAACACGATTGTTGACAGGGAAACAGTCTAATAGTGCACAGTCGGCTCGCATGCTCAAAGCGATCCCAGTGCCAACCTGATCATGGGCTCTCGAAACTGGATCACCTGGCACGCGAAGAGTGAAGCGATATTGAGGCTGTATCCAGGGTACGACGACCGATTGTGGAAGTGGGGTCTTGCATGCACCTTTCGGAGCACGCATCCGTTTAAAGATCACAAGGATTCTCTAACCAGCGCAGCTCGTTGCCCCGTCTAGCTGAGCGTGCGAACTTCAAAGACAGCTAAGTGAAAAGAATACTTGGGCTTAAGTAATGCGTGTGAATTATTTTTTTCTGTCATTAGATAAATCAATCCAGCCGCAATTCTGTGGCATCTTACATGGTTCCTGCATCGAAGAGAGGGAAATTAGAAAAAGATGAAGATAGTAAAAAACCAACTGTAAGGTAGTAAGCCGATGGACTAAATAGGTAAGACTTTTTCCGCATCCATTGGTGAGCTTACGAAATGCTTTTTGAGCAGCTATGGCCCTTCAAGTATTAGATTTTTTGTCCTTCGAGCGCAAAAGAATTTATCCAACCTCCACGAAGAACGCCGTGGTCGACTGTAAGCTTTTGAATGAAGTGATTAACAGCAGAGGTTGAATCGTCGATACTGATGACCTTCAAGTGCCTCAGCATGGTCGTGGGGGGTTTTCAGGCTGAGTTGGCTACTCGCCCTGAACGCCTCTCGAAATGCTACCAAATGACCGGCGTCTCAAACAGTCTGCTAAGAAAGTCCTACGCACTACCTTCTCATGGCAACCTACTAATATCCACCCCGGCAAAATAATGGATCCCAATGAATGACTGATGGCGTGGATAGAAGAGTGGAGTTCTACACACTGATTTTCTCCTTTCCACTTATCGCTTTTATTCTTCGCCATGGTTTTGATGGCACATGATCTGTACTGATTTGCCCAAATCAAAAAATAACTCCACGACGTTGACAGCCGATCTTCAAACGAACTTGGTCTGTTTGCTCCCGAACGCTCAACACACTTCACAACGGATTGAATGGGTACTAACGTAGCATGATCAGTGCAATGTGCCACTGAATGGAAGCCACGCCTATTGATCTGATAATTGGGCACACCTAACAGCGGCCTCCCAACCGAGATATCTGCTTTATATTGTCTTCGGTGACATGGGCACGTTTTGTATATACGCACCAACGTCCACCTTAGCATGCTCTTTCTACAGGTGATACGCACGGCTGGGAGAGGCTTGACAATCACGCTACGACTTCGCGTAGTGAAGAGGACAGCACCCCCGTCTCCTGGCAAAGATTAAAGGACGAGCACACTGACCGGTCGAAAATGCTGATAATCAGTGGAGTGAATACTGCGGCCTGTATGTAGAACGTCTTTCAAACACATTGACGAGAAGTGAAAGTTTTATTGTACCCTAATTACTCCATCCACTCCTGTACTATTACCGCAGCAATTTCTACGTTGGGTGACACCGTACCACATTCCAGTCTTGTTATACGTACCGTTTTTACGCACTACTCTCGGGCTGTTTACTGGGTATCTTTCCAGGCGACTCGTAGACTATCGAAGCTTTGATTTCCCAATTCGCTTTGATTCCAATAGGCCAAAACGTGTAACGCTGCATCACGGCAGTACCATCGATGGATGAAGAACGGAAGAAATCAAACTCCTAAAGTCTAGTAACTACCTCATGTCGTAGACCGAGATCAGTTCTTCGCATGCTAACGAGCATGAAGTGAAGAACTGAGCGTACACCAATGATACGGAGACAGGTTACGCTGAAGTTAACGGTCGCTAGGTGGGCACGTAGGAAGGTGTAAATACGATCTAGTGAAATTAACAAATAAATTTATAACGATCATTGCGCAGAGACAACCAAAAAAAGCAGAAACTTACCTCTCCAGTCGTTGGAACATACCGCCGATAAGATTGCAAGTCATGAAAATCCTAGTTAGTTCTTCTGGATATAAATACTCACAATACCATATAGAATGTGTTTGCGGATCAAAGTTATCCCAGAAGTAAGGGATCGCAACCTCATCTATATTTTCGTTGGAAATTACTCGCTTAAATGCATCCATATCGAAAGAACCAGCCGGCAATTCAGCAAACGGATTCTTGCTAGGCTTTGGTTGCTCCTCTTCGAGTGGTTCTACAGGGTCTTCCTTTGGTTTGGGTTTCGGCTTCTCGTGTTTCCCGTGCGGCTTATCTTCCCGTTTTCCCGTCTTATGTTTGCCATCCTGACAATTATGATACCCTATAGCATAGCTTACCTTATGAAGTTCAGCGTACTTCTTGGCATCGAATGTCGCTTCTTTGGAACACATTACAACCTTGCCCACAACTTCCATTACTTGCGGCTGATTTGCGATTGTTGAGTACCAACGAACCACATGAGGGTAGTGGTTACGACACTCTTCGTCGCAAACATGAGTAAAGAGAAGGTAAAGCGCCGTAAATACGGTGATATCAGCTTGTGACAGCCGATCCCCGACGAGGTAAGTGCTGGGACGGTTACGTGAACAACAGTATAACTTACACGTTGGATAGGTAATCATTCATAAAAGAAAGAACTTTTTTAATGTGGGCCTTAGCTTTCTCCGTGTTTTGTTTGTTGTATTGGGTAACCCCCAAGCATGGATAGACCCATGTGGCAACAGAAGGTAGTATACCACTGTCCGCAAAATTTACCCACTGGGTTACAAGATGCTCCCTGTCACCACCTCTTAGTTGTTCTGTGCCCAGAAAGTAGGCAATAGCATTGGCGTCAAAAAGACATGTTCCATCTTCATCCTCGAAAACAGGCACAGTGGCGGGCGGGAACTTTGCCAAAAATGACTTATCCAAGTCAGTCTCCCCAGGAACAAATTCCCTCAGAGTTATTTTAGCACCGCTGTATTTCGCTGCTATCTGGGCCCGCCATGAGCGATGATACCCAGAGGGTGTAACTAAAGTGCCAGCGACGACCATTCCGGGCGCAAAACAACCGTATTGTAGCGTGACGGGCCGCGTCGGTAGTGCAGATTAACAAGACATTTCTGTTCAGTTCAGTTCAGATCAAATTCCACAGAATAGAAGTGACAGTAACGCCCAGAGGTTCGGCTAGATCAGTGTGTTTTTCGCGAGTTTCCTGGGCTTCCAACGCAGAATGATTTGAAGCTCTTTGTCTCCTGAGAGAGTTTTGGTACGATGAAATGCCCATATATGTACGCGTAGTTACACACTCTTTTCAAGTATACGGGAAGAAGAAAGCCATACAATGTGTTTCAACCCCTTTTGTTCTCAGATCTGGGAATACTGCATATCAGCATATATTTAGAGCTTATTCGAAGGCTACTGACGTGCAGCAAACAGCACTGTCGGGCTATCCGCTCCAGGGCCGCAAAACCCCGTCCGTGAAAACTGGACTCCCAAGTCTAGCTTGCAGTGCCTATTCTGCGGCTTCAGACTATAACCCCTTGTGCCACAAATGGGAAGAGTCTCAAATCACCGCTTGTCTTTAGGCCTGTTATGCCCTTCAGAATTTTAATGGTTTGCATCAAGTCCTCTCTATTCCGTCTGCATTCCAGCGAGCAGAGACCCCGTTCCCAAAGCGTTCGTTCGGTTTAGCTTTCACAGAACAAGTTTTGTCCCATACCGTCGCAGTGTCCAGAACTCTTACGATAGTATGCACTCCGGTTTACCATCCACCTCTTCCGGGCCCGGTTAATTGTGTTCAGGCAAAAGAAACAAAGGATAACATTCACCATCTCACCCCGATGGCAATAGACATTACAGGTAGCAAGATTTGGCAGTGCAAATCATGGACGGTAGCATGCACTTCGGAAAATTACGCCTGTCCTTCCACCATGGAACATACCGCATCCTAGTTTTGGTTCAACGTCTGCTTAAAAGAGACCACGCTCTGCATGACTGTCAAGTTCCGAGGAAGCCGGATCCATATATTTACGACCAAGTCACTGCAGAATTGTGGTCTAGCCAACAGCCCAGGTCGCGTTTTCGCCAACTCGCTGCCATAGCCACGTGCAAGGCAGTCGCCGTGTGGTTGAGAAAAGCTATCTGGAGTAGGATCCGACAAACCATTTCCAATTTTAAAAGTCTTCATTAATTATACTCAGTGACTCCTGTCCAAGGAGTCGAGGTTTAACTCACGAAATCGGTGGTCTAACGAGTTACCACCGAGGCCTTCAACAACCCCGGTGGCTAACAGTTACACATGCACAAGGCAAGCCCCACTCTTTTTGAGGAATGGCGACTAAGCCTCTACATAATGTACTTAATGAGCTCTTACTATGAACTTGTGCATGAGTATGAATGCCTCCAGTTTGCGGCAGGACGGCAGTTCACCCCTGACATTTTGGGGCTGTCGTCGCACGCCAGTCCGTCTATCCAAAATACGACCTGATCGTTAGCTCTACATCCTTGCCCCTGTCAACCAATTCACAATGAACAGCCCCTGGCAATACGATGCTGTAATGCATCCTGTGTTCTTGGAAGAAAAATGACTTTCCTGGCACTTTAGGGCAAGTTCTACTCATCACACTAATCTTGGACAACTCTTAAACCGCTGCCGAGGTCTCCTCCTCCCGTAGACCGTAACGCATCAACATCACCAGTGAAGAAAAGCTGCTTGATTTCATGGCCAAGACTAGGTCGTTATGAACAACAGGAACCGGAGTGGCCCCAGCGCTGGCACTTGTGAAACGCCCCTCGTGACGCGAAGCTTGGTCGGGCCCCCATCGCCTGCCTTGATGTTAATTACTCCATCAGTGGGAATGGCCTTCACTCACTAGCAAGCCGTCCCTCCTATATCAGAGGAATTTTGATTAGTTAGGGTCAAATGTCTTGTTGAAGCCAGGGAAACATTCTAACTCAGCCTTAGGCTGTACTCGAGTGATTTCATCCAAAAGCGGTTGGTGAGAATGGCTCTATTTTTCGTGAATTCGGGCCGAGCTGGGCGAGGGATTAAGTGTTTCTCTATGCACTGGGAGATGTGGATCCTGATGTATTTCTCCACGATCTTGCGCAGAATGTTGCTGAGGCTGACTTGCCTGAAATTTTCCATGGCAGCTGCTCAGTGCAATGTGATCTGCTGGATCTCAGTTCACCTTAGACCAGATCCGATGGGACTCCAGGATTCTGGGCTCCATCCAAGTGCGCCATCTTCTTCGTTGAGACTGGGGCTTTCCTGCTACCCCAGCTGATTTTAATTCAGTTCATTTATCACAGGGCAGAAACCGTTCAGAAAACCGAGGAAAACCCAAGAATTTCCCCTGTGCGATTCGCGCGCTAAACATTGCGAGGAAATTCTTGGTTTGGTCCTTCGGCCGGACACCCTCTACTAGTCAAAGTGAAAAACCCCATCGCCCCAGCACGGTGATAAAAGGTTATAGCGGGGGCTTTCCGTAATAAGCGAAGTAACGAAAAAACAAATTTTGTACGCCAGCCACGTTCAAGGAGGAGGCATTCTTTTCACATCTTTCTTAAAATCCAATGGCAAGAAATACTACATCCGATTTTTCTTATAAGAGAGGCTTCATTTTCTGTGCCATCTACCATTCGGAGAAGGTCGATTATTGATCATTATTTTCGCAAAATACAAGCTTTGGAGCTAGATATTAATTTCCTGGTATTTCGTTCGTTGGCTTCTTTAAGACACAGGAGATTCGCGAGTTTTCCCTGTCCTTGCACTTTCGTGATTCACCGCCTTCTTGTTGCGCCGACAACTCGGTGTTTTGGTTCTGTGGTCTGCTTCCTGTTGTCTCCGGTGTTTTCTGTTCTTTCAACTAAGGAGTCGTTATGAACCGAAGCTTTAGAGTCCAGGTGGAAGCAATTCTGTGGTCTCAATCCGGAGGTCCGCCAAAATAGCTCACCGGATTAATTCAGGTTGAGTCCCACTTATTCTCTGCACACGGATTTGACTCTTTTAACTGTAGCTTCTGTAAACGAAGGATGCTGTAAAACAATGCCAGTAATACGCCGGGAGAAGCATGCAAGCCAAAAAGGTATCAAGTTTCGGATTGTCCTACTTGAGTAATGGAAAGAAGAGATATCAACCGCGCGCCGGCGGAGTCGAAAAACGTAAATGCATTGGATGCATGGACTTTCCTCTTTGTTTTATTGACTGCGTTGCCAGTAAATCATATTTCAGCTGCTTTCAATCACCAGCTACCTTGCCAGTAGAGAATTCCGCCGGCACATCTGGACTCTATTTGTACATTCGTTTAGAAGAGACAGAACTGTACCCTAAGTGCCGTGCCCCGAGAGGTCTTCCATGGACATGCATTATAACCATTCCTAAGGTGGCAAACAATTTTAATCCAGGATTTTGAGACCTGAGCTACATACACGGTTTATCCTTTTGCACTTGAGGCTCGCGCGACCATCACGTTGCAGAACACTGCACATGGGCCTCCCGCCCATCTTTGCTTCCGCGGTACTTCGGGCTTTGGATTCACGCCTTCAAACCAGCTTTTCTACTGGTCGCTAGGATGGACTCGTTGGTTGGTAGAAAGGACCGAGAATACTTTATGGGAATTTCTAGGAGGCCCTGGGTATCACAGTCGCAACCATTATGGCTGGCTGTTTCATATATTTATCATTCCGACCGTCCTAACCCCAATGCCAACTCCTCAGTAAGTCTGATACCCTTGGTTCTGGTTTAATTTTTATCCCAGCTATAAAAAATTATCCGCAATTTATTACTCATCAAAACATAATGGAATCAATTTTATTTAGTCCGATCACACCGTAAACATCCTTCATCCAATTCCGGCCCCACATACATGTCCCAAACTTTCTACAACAGCGATTTGTTTTATTTGGTGTAGATATTCATGAATTTCATCCAGCATTGGGCTCTTCCTTCAGCTTATTCACTTTCCTCCTAAATTCACTTTGCAGCATTTTGACATTCTTGATCGTTTATCTTTTTCTGCTGTTGAATTAGTTCCATGAGTAATTCCTTTTATCCTTATCTTCGCCATTCACCACGTCAGTTCCTGGATTGATTTCTGGAATCAATCTTTACTCAAGCCTATTTATCTTTCGGGCTTTCACGTTTATAATAGCACGCTTCTACCGTTTCGTGATTGCGGCCGTTGGGGATGAAACTTCTGTAACAGACTGTTTTCTGTTGATGCGTTTATGCAAACTTTAGTTTGATGAGCTTCACTGTTCGGGACAAAGGCACTTACCTCTGTAGCAGCCTGGAATCATTCCCGTTTTACGCTTCATATTTAGCCGATTTAAGGTGTTTGCACAACTTTGCGCCCCTTGCTTCCTTCGTTGTTGTAAATTTCTTCCCCTAGGGATTTTCTTTACCACCCCAGTAGGAAAGGAACTCGCTCTGAGCTTTTCTCTCGTATTTGAGAATTACGCATATTATTTTTATCGTTATTATTAAGAAGTCTGGTCTGGTGACTGAACTTGGGGCGTGACATTAGGATAGTCCAGTTTCCTAGTCGCTCGAGATTTGTTCTACCCTGAGTTATTCTTTAATGGCGGTTGTTCGCTGCTCGATTTTGAAGCACACCCCGAGGATGAATGAATGATATTTGAGACTCTGAAAGGGGCGAAATCTTGAATAAATATCAGCAAAAGCCACGGCCCATTACGCATACTACTTGGTTCTGTTAACTTGGTTAACGATATTTTGGAAGTTAAAGGGAACAAAGGGGAAGGAACGTTTACGCTTGCTGAGTTTTAAATGGTGAATACCGGTTGATTAGAGGGATCCACGTGACTTTGAAATGAGATTGTCATTTCACCAGTGCCCCTGGGAAATTAGCGGCTAAACCCTCGAGCAATATAGTTCAAGCAAGAGTAGTGGGAAATCCGCCAAGCCTCTTAGCGGTAAGTCGGTTTAAATTACGATGTACTGCATGTGGCATTCTTGCAATAGCACCGTTCTCATGTTGACATCAGGCAATCCTACAGGTCCGGGAGTCGGGTTACAACCAACTCGAATCGTCGGCATTTTAGTGCTACCCGTTTTTGTTTTCGTCTTTCTTCCGCTAATGTTACCACTTTCGCGGTTGAAAAGGAGCCATTTTTCAAGAAAGTGAGAAAGTTAGAAAAGGCCAAAGCCAAAATGCACTTCCATTTTTATTTGCTCTTCAGGCGAGCTATATCTGGGCTGCTTTTTTAGTCGGAATGCCGTTGCGTCGTCTTCAGTGCGAGAGAAGTAGGACGAAATAAATGCTTTCATTCTGTCAGTGTAAGGGAGAGTGAGCCTTGAACATTGCATGGTGTTGTTGCCCTCCAATGAGTTACGTTTCCAAGGGGTAGTTTCTACTCTGTGGCCTTAGTTCTTGTCGGCACCGCAAAACCGAGCAGCACTCAAGGCCACCGACATAAATCAGTGCAAGAAACTGAGCGCTAGATTTCCTCGAAATCTATCAGTCGTCATTAGAGCCCATACTACTGCTGCGCTGCCAGTTTCATAAGCCTCGAAGTGATGCAGAGAAAACTAGAAATCTCAGTTGATGTACAGTGGAGCCTAGTGAGGCTTCTCCCGTTCTTACATCCAACCTCTCCCTTTATCACGCTAAGCTAAACGTTTGGAGCAATTGATTTCTGAAACCCGTGCCGCTAAGCTCCTCATGAGTGTCTCAGTTGCCCCAACCGTTACCCCTTGAAGTTCCATGACTACCAGAAAACTCGTTAGGCTTTCAAACTGAGGGTCGCATCTACCACATCGTGTCACTAATTTCAGACTTCGGCCTACTTAGGAAAACTAATTTCAGTGGTGCTTGGGTAGTAGCGCCGCAGCAGTTGTTCGGAAAGCCATATTCAGAAAGTTATAAAATTCTCCCCTGACCACCGAGCCACGATTGCGTCTGCTTCCAAGATTGTGTTCCCAGGCTAGCCAGCCAACAGTTAGCGGTACATCTCAGCAGCCTGACGCAACAGGCTGCCGTTTATTCGGCATTAGCGCAGGTGGGTCAGCCACAATATGGCATCGAGATTAAGCACTGGCTTCCATTTGTAAGTGGGGACCTTGCCAGATGCATCAATACATCCTGGTGCCGAGACACTAAATAGTTGAAAACAGCCCCATCACAAATGCCCAAATGATAATGTTAATGTGTATACTTCTCTACATCCGAGAGGCATGCGCAAGGCAAGATCAAATTTACACAAAGTGGACACACGGAAAACAAAAATTCAGTCGTGAAAAAATAGTGTTTGTGCTCTCATGACAGTAACCAACAATGTCATAAGCTAAAAACGAGTTTTCCAGGTTTTAAGTCAGTTTTAGAAAACCCTTCGCCATAACCATCTGGGGCTGACTATGAGTCGCATACCGCGAGTCAATCCATGTTTGAAAGCATCAAAGGTGCGTATCGCAGGCGCAAAATTTGGCTAGGAAGCAATAATGGGCGTCGTCATCTGGCCGGGCTTCTCAAAAATAAAGTGAGTTATTTGGCGAAGATGAAGATCAATGTGGATGTGGTATCGGGACGTAGATGATTGAAAACCACAGTGGATATCAAATGGGGTAGGATGATAATCGTTGTTAACAACATTTAAGAGCCGAAATGATGCTGAAAGTGAAACAGCGGGAAACCTTCAAGGCTGCATGAAACTATTTACGGGACGAAATTATACGAAGAACTGTGGACGAAGAGACAATGGTATTTACAGGAATGGTCACTGGATTTATGCCGCATGGAGTGGACTGTGGTGTGTGACGGGAAGTTAACGGCTACGTGTAGGAATTACAATCGATCGTAAAATATGGTTGCCGTGAATGACCTGTGTTGTCCTTGTTTAGTAACGGAGATTATGGTACTCAGCGGCTGTAGGTGTTTGGAGGTTCCGACAGGAATCGATCCATGGGATTATTTTTAGTAGCCAATTCATTCGGGACATAAATACTGACTTCATGAAGTTAACCTGTAATTTCCTGCCCACCATCCTGGTAAGCACCAGTTTCCCTTTCAACTCCTCTGCACTGCCCATCCTCACTAAGGGATTCTTTGGGACATTTCGTTGATCAACCATCCGCTGGGCGGACAAAATTTCCCAACTACTGCCTTACTTCTCCGTTTCGTAGGATTCAGTCTGTGTTCTCAGAACCTGCTATTACTTTTTCTGTGAAGTGCATTCGGTATGCACCGACCTGACAATCGCTATCATGAAGAAAGTCCCCAACACGTCTCTGATTGTTTTGTACCGCGGTGGAACAGGATTTCGAGGCCTTGATCCATCCTCTGAAGTCTGTCTGAAGGCTCTTGGAAACATCCACGTAAATATACGCAGCGCATTTTCTCCCTCAGTGTGACAAACTCCGTGCCTGCCTGGGAAGATTCAGATGAAGCTTTTGGGACGCCCAGTTAAACGGCGCTGGAGCTTAAAGATGTAGCAGGTCAACTCTGATGCATCGTTCCCGCGCCCCTCCAGTCCAGTTCAGTTAAACTCATTTAGAGGTTTGTAGAAGTAACCCGGGACAGGATTGGTATGGGCAGAAATTGGTACCAGCATGCACCGGCGCTGCTTCATTCTAGGGATTTTTGATATTATAAACCCTGGGTTTCCTCCGGCGGTGGAAAGGAGGAAAAAGTCAAAATGCGTTCTTTTTGCTCGGGGTTTATGTGCTGAAGGTTATGTTTGATACTTCTAAGGGAAGGACATCCTGAAGTGTACTCTGTGGCTGTCAGCCAAGATTACTGCTTTATCAGTTCCGTCGTTTATCAACCAGTTTGTTGATTACAGCTCTCAACAAATAGGTCCGCGGAAAGATAGGTGTTTGTGTTTGGTGTACCTCATTGCCAATTTACTTCGTTTGTCCCCATTCGCAATAAACATTTTTTAGGCCAAACTCGGGGCCGAGCAGCACAGAAAAAATTTGATTCACTGAACGATTGCACTACCATCTCAGCTCCGATTTTCATTTCGGGTAATATCATGAAGGGGACAGTCAACGCTGAGCTTCAACGATTCAGACGTTTGTAAATGCGACGGAATTCAACATAACTCATTCGAAGTCATCCGGATCAAAGAATAAAGATTTCCTGTCACAAATTCAACGACGGAACTAAAATCTGAGGCCCAAAATATCCAGAATGATCACCGATCAAGACATGCTGCTGCGTCCGTGAAACACGAATTTAAGATTCCAGTAGTGTAATTCAGCTAACTGCGCTCAATGTCTTGTTAAGATGTTTCCTACACACTTTAGGAGACGAAGCAGCTTAAGCTATGGGTCAACGTGGTGTGGGAATAGTATTGGGTGACAAGACCGAAGCAACTCTTTTAGACCGGATCTAGGCATGCCCTCACACAGACTGTGGCGCCGATGAGCAAAACGGAGAGTTATATGACTAGCCCGGCATTGTTGTTCACAGGAACAAAGGCCCCAACATCTGGCGCTAGCAGGTGATTTTAATGCACAAGTAAGAGAACTTATTTGGAAGCTAGCTTAGGTGGATGTTGCACTTTGCCTGCTCAGCGAACAGATGATGGGAAAGGCTTTTCCAATTCTGTGCAGACAACAACTTATTCCTGTCTAGCATGGATTTTAAACATTTCGCGTCGCTCAACGACATGGCGCTTAAACTCGACGGGGAGTCTGGGTCAGATCGGTCATTGTGCAGTAAGCTGCCGTTGGTGCGGTTCTGTCCAGAACTGTAGACCGTACTGATCCGCATACGTGGAACCAGACCAGGCGTTTGTTTTAACGCGATTCTGCTGCGTCTCGATGGCCATCGACGCAGAATTTAAACCCGATTGGTCGTCGAACGTCTGTCTGATTCAGTTGTTTGAAACAGCTATGAACAGAAACTATCCGACGAGTTGAGAACCTCAGCCAGCAGCAGTGCAGGTATGCCGGTATCAAAGTAACCAGGCGATAAACCTAGCATCTGGTTTCGCTTGTGTTCTAACAACTAACCTCTATCAATGACACGGGATTTTACAAAAGTCGTTGAGCCTAATGAAACAAAAACGCCAACTTCCTAACTGCAAAGTGAATAAGACGCGTCGACAGATACAGCGCAAACTGGCCATACGTCTTTAGAATGGCCGTGAAAACTGGTGCTTGAAGGTTGGCGATATAGAATTAAAAATTGCTTCTAATGCTAGTTAGTCCGACGTCCGCGGCTGTGCATCCTTAGAAGTAAAACCTAATGTTCTACTTCTGAAGAGGGGAACAGCAACCGGTTACGCCGAACTTCCCCAGTTCTATTTACATTGGGTGGAAGCCCTGCTAGAAGCGCTTACCTTTTTGCCCGCTGAAGTTCGGAAAGAGTAGTGCATTCCGTTTTCATGGGTGAGTCACTGATCGTACCCATCTACAAGAAGGGCACACGCAGTGACTGCACCAATCATCGTAGGATTTATTTAATTCCGATAGCTAGCCTTCACAATGCTGCAATGTTTGACACCAGTTCGCGCGAGAACTACCCGCAAACAGCAGGCCGGATTCCATCCAGGTCGAGGTTGCAATCTTCAGATATTCACTCTTTGCCAGTTAATAGAAACGCGCCACACACCGCCGCCCTACAATCGTAGTCCTTCTGGGCTTGAAAGGCGCGTTCTACTCAGTGGGTCGGACAGCACTATTTAGTGCTTTTCACCGGAAGGGTATACCAGCGAAGTTCATGAATCTGTTGCTAGCACTGTACTTGCATGCCTGTGGATTCGTGAGGGTATACGGTGAACTATCAACTTCATTTAAAAAGATCAGCGGCGTTCGACATGCGTACCCCATCTCTCCATTCCTGTTTAAATTCGCCATGGACAAGGTTGATGGATGACCCTTTAAGAGATCTCCAGGATGGAGGACTCGAATTGGGAAATAGCGAGAAGCTGTGTGATCTAGACAACGCAGATGGCATCGTTCGACTGTTGGAATCTGCGGAATATATACAACATGCCCTAGACAGACTTGAGGTCTGTAGCTCGGTTCGGCATGCGCTTTGCATCTTCAAGGTGCAAACTGCTGTTATAGGGCTGGACGACAGTAGCCCCGAATTTGATACGGGATGGGGAGGAGCTAACGATTGTGGAAAGTTTCACTTAACCTGGTAGATGCGTGTCGAAAGATGGTAGCTCGGTAGTGGAAGTGAACACGCGTATATTGGAGGTCTGCGCAGCCTATGCCGGACTGAATCACGGAAATTTCGAAAGGTCGAAAGGTCATGCGCACTGTGCCGCGGCGCGTTCAGTTCTGCTGTGTGGAAGCCGATATAGGTCTTGGGTGATGAAGATGTCCTTCGCTGGGAGGTTTTCGATCACCGACGTCTACGTAGCACGACCGGGACCATATGGAGCGACTGGGTGAGTAATGTGGAGGTTAGAAATCTAGTACTAGATGCCGGTTCTGAAAACACCTCATCTCAGCGTATGGACCTTAGTAAACTGCGCTGGTTGGATCACATGTTGCCCACGGCGAACACTCGTCTACTAGGCCGTGCCCTATTTTGCGTCCCACCCACGGAGTAGAAAAAGCCATGTGGAGATCAGCACATGACGTGCCAAAGTGGAATGAGAAAATGCATAGCAAATTTAAATAAAGTAGGTATCTCATATCTTCCTGGTTGGAGTCCGAAACACCCGTCAACTGGCTGGCTAGAGACACTGAAAGATATGGCGATAAACCGTGAACAGTGGCAACCGTGTTGTCATTTTCTATCAAATCAGAATGATTGAAAGGCTGCATTTGTACAGTTACACTGTGTTCCGTATGTTGGCTACAGTGACATTCTTATCTTTTCCCACCCGTGTAGATTCACTCCCGGCTCCCCTTGTATAATCCCTGGGGGGGAAATGCCGATTTACCGCCCAATAATTAAAATTTTATTCACTATTCTCCATGCCATTGTTGGACAGTGCATAAATCAATTTCATAATACTCGTCCTGCGTTTTCTACAAGGAACTTTGTAAAATTTCTGCCGTGATATTAAATTGCAGGTTGTCCACAAGGCGGTTGCGAGAGGGGTTTCTTTATCTTAAAAATTTCCGATACATCTCCTAAGCCAACTGCTTTTTCTTCAAAAGCAATTTTGGGCTGTGCTGTTTACATCCATAGTTCTGTCTTGACCATTAGCACGATGTACAGTCAATCGTTGCAATTTTCCGCACCGCTCCATATTAATTTTGAGGATGCCCACCCAACCGAGAACGTAGTATTTTCAAATAGGTTTAACAAAGAATGAACATCATTGCGTTTCTGCTCGACGGTGCCGACCTGGGTTCAAAAGCTCGAGTCAGGGTGGTTTTGCGGCCGCAGCACAATGAATAACCCAGTTGAAATCCAGCGTAACATGCGTTCTAGGCTCTTTACGTAGCCCAAATTATCTTTTGATCGAAAACCATTCTCGTATATCACTGCAGTCCCTTCTGTGCTTCTTGAAAGAGGATGAATTTTCCTTGATTTCTGTGGTGTTCAAGTTTCGCTCATTCCAAGGATGGGACCGTATGTCTACCCGCGACACAACTCACAGTAAACCCGGCCAATTTTAGGCCCTTAATGAAGAAAGAGTAAGGAGGTTGCAGAATTCCAAATGTCTTACTTGAAAAGCAAAAGACAAATCCGAGTAGTGATACCCACGACACTCCATTAACCATCAAGTGGAAGCAAATTGGAAGCAAAATGGCTTGCCATTCTAACGTTACTTATGTGCTTTCTTATCCTAATATCTTTACCAGAGGACCCCAGCCATAACTGCTGTTACTTTCCAAATCCTGTACCCTGCCAAGTCTTCCATACCCTACCCCAAAAAGCTTACCTTCATGTAATCTGAGATTCTCCTCATATGAGAAGAACAGGCTGTAAATGAATTGCCGTGTCAGGTTCGAATAAACTCGTGCTCAGGTAATAGGTCTTACCGCCCTGAAGGGGACGCAAAGCATGAACATCGCCCAGTAACTTCTCAATATCGAGCGGCAGTCTCAATGTCCACAGTGTTCACTACAGCTTAGTAAGGTATACAGCGGAATTAACCAAAAGGGTTGGTGAGGTTTCCTCAGTTTGGTTTTGGTCAGGCCAAACAAGGTTGCAAGAGATTTGACGCGCATGATCCGCAGGAAATCCTGAAGAAGGCTTCGAGATTTCATTTTACAATTTATTATTTTCATACTTCTGTGGTGGATATACGAGCATTTTGCCTGGTGCAGTCAGATCTATTACTAAAACACGCGCGTACCACTCTACTGGCTGCCCCATAATTCGGCTGTTACTGCTGTCACCTATCCAAGTTGAAGTGTATCTCACGTACGAGCACAGTTTGCCGATAATTACAGTCAGATTTGCTTACACCCAAGTGGATCCTTGGAGTTTCAAGCTTGGATCAAACTTTGTTCATGTATGGAGGATTTTCTACCAATCGAAAAGACATTCCCGTCAGTTCAAAGGCCCCTAGTAAATGTAACTAGGCGGCCAAATTAACTGTTCCATTCCTGTCAAGCAACAGCATATGCACTTTGTTCAAAATATTGCCGGATCATTTTCTGATTTTCGTTCACGGGTGTGCAGCTCTACTTGTGCTTTTCGCATCCGAGAGTCGTGATCAGGGTTGCGTGTCAGGGATGCGCTAATACCCGTCAAGAGCTTTGAAGTGTACCAAGAAGACAAAAAACAAGCCGCAAGAAAACCTGATATTATGCGATTGCTTACATAAACCATTAACGTCCAAAGGGGTCCAAAAAATTTATTCATATTAATTGTCCGGTATTGAATCCACGGCCATTCAGTACCATCCAAAAGTTTTTGACACAGGGGCACAGTTACAGATAACCTGAAATTAGCGCCCTTTTGGACACAAGGTTGTATTTTTTCTGTTATTTTCCGGCTTCTCTGGATCCGTCTTTCGATGGCGATTTACAAGCATCACAGAAGATTATAATCTCATTTGCGCTCTTCCCCTTATCCTCTTTGATTTCAACGATATATCTGCTTTACCAGCCACGGGCAACTCTGTCCCAGATGGAATAACTGAGAGCAAGAAATATCATGGCGGACACAATCCAGGTGTTCAGCTTGATTGCATCAGACATGGCGGATAAATTTTTTACCTCTAGCCACGCTCCTCAGAGACCATTTGAGAGAACTCTCCAACCCTAGTCCCACTAGATACCCTAAATTCAATTTGGTCACGAGGACTTAAAGCAGCACTTCTGTGTACCCCCCTAGTTTAGAACCTTGTGACTAATCGGCCCCTCCAGACAAGTACAACTTCTCTAGGTCTATGCTGGATGTCGTTAGCTGTGCAGACATGAACTGTTTGGGCCAAACCTACCGCGTAAACTTGACGATCTTCTATCATTTTTAGGGGCCAATGGTCTCGGTTCATTGTTTTTACGGCCCCTAGAACCAAGATATTGCTTACAAAATTGAGTTTCTTTATAAAACTGTACCGTCATGACCGAAGAGTCGGTAGATATTCTTCCAAACACCGCATTCAGAAGGTGTTCGCTAGATGGTTTGCCTGCCCCCGACGACGTGAGTAATTACCATTGATGCCACTACCCACCCGTAGGTTACTGGTGCTCCAAAGCAGAAGCAAGCTGTTCCGCGTCAGTGGCGGCTGCTCTTCTGCGTCCGAGAACACTAGTCCTGGTGGCCGTTGTTTAGGATTCGTTCGATTTCTATGAGACAGGAACCCATGACTTCGTCGGTGACCATCTGGCCTCTCACCAATACTATTGGAGGTCTTGAAGTGATAGAAACATGCTCTCTCACACATCACCTCGGTGACTTGAAGAAGGAGAGTTGAAATGCCACTGGGTTTCCCTTGTCTGAAGGTAGTCTCCAGCTTTATTTTCACGAAGGCAGATTGTACAGTCTTTCAGCCGTGAGACGCACCCGATGACATCGCCGCCGTCGCCACTGTCTCTCCCGCGGTACCCCTCGTATACCCACGAACCTCATCAAGGCCATGACAAAAGAGCTGGTATTCGGCCTAACGCGATCTCCAAGTGAACGGCGCAGGCTTGCAGGCAGGTGAACAACCAGTTTTGCATTTCCTTCCACTTCCGACCATTGCGAACCGAGTTAGGGCCAAAGCAATCCATCCCTAAGGAGTAGAAACTTCACTACTCCTTCTCTGTCCGGAACAAGGGACGCGGATCCATTGGTTGCTGACCGACGGGGGCGATCATTCTGGAGCATATTGCCCATCTTTCTGCTACCTTTTTCACGTCAATTTTTCCCTTCCTGATCCAGTAATGCTCCCTGACAGCCGCTAAGACATGCGAATTGCTAATGTGAACTCCCTTTCCAGGGCACTAAGCAATTTTCAGGTCTATCATTTAGTAACGATTGGGTACGATCGCTTGTCGCTTATAACTTGCTGGGTAACTTGTGTACGCTAGTCGACCCTCGATGAACGACAGATCGTAAACAAAAACCGGACATAACTTACGCAATGCATGTTCTTAACCACCAGTTTTTTGCTGCACTGCGTCACCGAACACTTCCTTCTGTACCACCCTAATCAGACCCAGCCTCGCTCGATTCGTTTTATCAAGTGGCAGGTTGCCCACATTCACCGTCCTGTTGTTTCTGGTGGAGTGCATAGTACGGATATAGTGCAGGAATCTAATCAACCATGCAGCAGTTCTCTTCAGGTTTAACCACTCTGGTATCGCCGCACAAGCTGCACGGATATGGACACGAAAAGACGAAGTTGATTGCGGACTGCACTTTCTAAACTTCTAAACCTTCGGGAGACACGAAAAACGTAGGCAATTAGGATGGGGTATGTGGTTGTGCAGGAACGTTGGACCGGCTGAAAAATTCGTAATTGACTATCTTTCGACATTCCTCCGGATGCAAGATCGACAATGTTGTCTTCGGACTAGACGTGTCCCCAATGTGACGCCATGGCATACTGGTAGATAACGCCCAACCGGCTGGCTAAGATGGCACCAAAACAATGCGATGTATTGGCTGTGTAGTAAAGAACATTGGTTGAGTCTGTCTAGTACTAAATTCCTATGAAGGCATTGGGTGAAGCTGCCTTTACTAGCTTTCCAAACTTGGCTCCGAGGAGAACTGCCGACATTTCAAGCCGAGGTATGGTTGCAGGTTTCATGGGTGCCATCCTAGACTTCATGAACAGAAAGCCACTGTAAGCTGATTTATTTGCGAGCCTTCGCCAGGTGTATGGCACAGCGCCATATCCCATCCTGGACTCGTCGCAACACACGTTCAACTCTCTCAACCCAGCGTCCTCTTTTTCCTTTAGTAGTCTTCGCGGTAACTTAATCAACCCAGTATTTACCATAAACTTGACCCAGCCCTCCCAGGCTGAAAAGTCCGGCTGGTCTAGGGATTGATCCCAATCTAGGCCAGATTTACACATTCTTCAAAGAACTTGCTTCCTGAGGAGGCACAGTAGAGCAACCAACTCTAGTGGATCAAGCAGGAAGGACACGGTTGGGAGAATGTCCCGCCTGGCATTTCGTTTGTCTGCTGGCTCGAAGTGAAATGTAAGCTTATCACTAATTGTGCCCCATGGTAACCCTAGTGCTTTCTGCGATGTCACCGCGGCCGATGGGAGTGACACCACAGTAGCTTCCCGGGTCCAAAACACTGGCTGGTACCCTTGGCAAATTGGAGGCTCATTTCCTAATTCGGAATCCCCCATGGGCTAGCAGTGCACCGACGTCACTGCATACGTGACCGTCTTGTCATAGGTGGCAAATGAGGCCAGACAATCGTCGGCGTGTAAACTGGTCCTTATCATCTTTAGCACTGCCTCGTTATGGCTAGTCCCGAACAATTCGGCCGTTTCGCTCAAAGCGTAGTTGACACCAGAAGGAGAAGACGTTGCTCCAAACGGACGTGGGGCCAACTGGCGCTCACGGGATTCCAATGGCAAATTTACTTACGGCCACCATGGCAATCGGAGCGCTACCTTGTTGCTCTCAGGTACTCTCCCTTGCATGAACACTTCTACGTCGACCGAAACAGTGATTCGTTCCTTGCAAATCCGCAGCAATATCCCCAGGAGATTCGCAGTTGTGTCTGGCCCCTGGTAAAGCATATCATTCACTGACCGTCCACAGTGTTTTGCAGAGCATTCTAAGACTATACGCAGTTTATCCGGCGTTCTGGGTTTAACCACTGAGTGATGCAGCAGTTGCCAGCGAGGCTGGTAGTCGTGCCTTAATCGATGCTTCAGAACATCCCTTTCCGATCATTCTTTCCATGGATTGCATGTGCTTTATGCTCATGTTTTCATTCCACTCCAAATTCCGCTCCAGATGGTTTAACCTTATAAGTGCGGGTGTGTGGCTTCCGGGCCTCTTTTCCACTCCATCCTTTCGTGCAGGTGAACAAATGAGTGGCCGTCCACAAACTGCGTAAATTACTTGATCACATCAATGACCTGCGTATCCGCCACTGGATGCCCTTTATCCAAAAGCTGCACGTCTGCAACATCTGTTTGGTACATCCTTGCCAGTTGTTCTGCTAACCAAAAATCCCCGGTGGACAGGCGACTGACCGAACTAGCTCTGCAGGCTGCGTAACTGGTCGGACCGAATGCCACCCATCCCAGCAAAGGGCACAGCATTGGGGCTCTATCTGCCACCCAGCCTTTGTTCCAGAATCCATTGGGCTTCCGGAACGTCACTTCCAATCAAAACTAGAGCATCAACTTTGATGTCTTCAATTGGAATATCAGCTACGAGATGCCATCGTCTGATTTCTTCGAATTTCTTTCTGGTTGGCCTTATTATCGGCAGCTGTCGGAAAACAACAACTCTTTCGACGTTCATCGACTTCAATTCATGCCTTGGCATCGCTAGTAATGAGCTGATTACCCAATCGAGGCTTCTAGTCCCACAGACTGTTGTAACTTTGAAAGGAGCACTTCGCCACCAAAGGCCAAACTAGGTTAGCGCGTCCAAAATGATGAGGCCCACGTGAGGTCCGTTGTCTAACGGTGCGCTGACTATTACCCCTCGATCCGCCAATCTCTGTTAGATGAGGATGATACCCAGTAAGACGCAGTCGTTACGCAAATTACTGACCGTGCATTGCTTTTGGTGGTCAAATCAGTTCGCCGAAGAAGTCTCCGAGCTTTCGCGTGCGGTAAATGATGACGCCGAAGGCGAAGCCCTAATAAATTGCGCTCAATTCCGTTACTGCATTCGCCTATCCGATGAGTGCGTCTTAGGAAAAACGAAACATAAAACGAGAATCCTACCGGGGGATGTGTTCAGGTCTCAGGCTGTTCGAACATGAGGCAGTGGGACAGAGTGGCGATTGAAAACATCCAGTGTACCTTTACCAAGCAGCTGAGTGGCTACTCCGTAAGCCTAAGTTACATGGATCGCTGTAAGTCGCTGAAACTGGATCCCTTGTGGCTCCGATGCACAAGAACAAATCTAGTGCTCTTCGATAAAATTATAACACGGAACAGCTGCAACTCGGCACCTCGTATTAGAAACCCACTCCAATACTCTCTTCGAAATACAGAGTTAATTTTCACATTTCTGTTACCAAAGACATCTGTCTGGGCAAATTTTTATTGCTAAATATTCTTCTTTATGGAACAAACTCCCCCAGCAGTTGCACATCGTACCAACATCTATAGCATTTAAAAAAGAAATAAGTATAGTAGTTACTGTACCATTTCTCATTCATCCCTATCACACACACATACCTGGACCAAGTATATGAAACGGGATTTGGTTTCTGAAAACACCGACGGTACGGGCTTGTTCATCGTGAAAGAAGGAAATAGATCTTACCCAGATGGTCACATGAAAAGCCGAAACTACGTCGGTATGTGAATTTCGTCCTCACTCGTTCTCTTTGTCCCCCTGTCCATTTAGACACCTCGTAACTCCTCAGAAACTCAGCTCCGGATCCACAAATCAAATTGCGTTTATTACGTACAGGGTTGCTCGCGCACACCAAAACGGTGGGGTATCCTTGGTCGACCATGGTGCTTGAAATACCCGCTCTCACTATCCCCTTCATTCCTTAATCTTCATCATTGTCTTTCTCTATGGAAATAAATTTTACTCGCTTAAATCACCATGTCTCAGACAGATCCAAACGACTCTTTCTAGCAGAAACAAGGTTGACACCTTGAATTCTTTCTTAACCATTCCTCAATAATACCCCCTTTTCACCTTAGATACTTCGCACCTCCTTCGTCCTCTCTCGAGAATAAAGAGTCCTAAGTGGTTTCATTCTCCCTTGTGACAGTCTACATTCATCGCGCCCCCTAGTCCTGGCCAATTGGGCTTAAAATGCATGACGTCTTAGACTAAACTATAATTCATGATTTCTACATCGTGAATTTAGTCAATTCACAGTGTTACTCTGCCTCTTATGGCCCGTTCTGTAATTTATATCCACTGCAGTTGTTCTTGCCCAATCCCCCCTCCCTAAATACCGGATAGCTTTCATCTGCTTCTGTGTGTAAGCGATCCACATGTTGGATCAACCCGGACACCGATCGACACACTTATTAAACCGGACTGCGGAGAGCATCAGTCAACATTTTTGGACTAAACTATACGCCTCAGTACCTTCTCCATTCTGAGCCGCTCGCACGATTGATCACTTCTTAATTCGCAGCTGGCAGCAATGCCAGGCCGCCGTTCATTTCTTTTCATTCCAGGCCGTCAAAATCTGCTTGGTTGTATACAGTGGCCTTCCACTCCAGTTACCGCGGTTTCCGCCCGCCTTGGATTATCCACTCCGTGAAACATGGTATAAGGCTCTTCCTACGCACACTATATTCGCATTCTTTCATCCACCTCCCGAGAACGCTGGCCCTATCGCAATAGTGCGGGGCGCGGTCAAATTCACCGCTCTGGCCGGCGCACATCGGGCGGGAAGCTCGGCTGCAGCGACGTGCGGATACAACTAGGTTGGCGGACTACCCCTCCTGTGTTCACTCCTCAACGCTGTTTTTCAGGTTGGGTGACCAGCACTCGGTCGGCCCCACCCACTGGCACTGTTGTGGTAACAGCCCTCAAATCCCGGTGCTCCAATACCGTCTCCAAATGCCTTAATGAACTGTGATTCCGACGTTTGTAAAGGTGTGTATTCATGGTTCATTAAATGCACTTTCTTCTTTAATATTCGAACCATACACGCGAAAAATTTGGCAGCGCATCACAAGCTGTAACATGATTGCCGAACATGTGTTGCGTCGAACCGCAGTAGGTTCTTCAGAAGTTTTACTTCAGGAGAGAATTCAGTTTCTATATGGTTGGCTACTATATCAAATCGCAAGGCATGGTGTCAGCGGCAAGACTATGTGGATGAAGAACACCGTGTGCACAAACAAACCACCGAACGGCGGCATCATCCTGCGCTCAACTCTGGCTATGGTAATGGATTTCGACGACGATCGTGTATGTTACACTGCCATTATGCCGGAGAAAAATCTTTCTGAAAGGCCGACAACGCCGTTACAGCTAAACGTTTTCAATTCCATCAGCTACTCGACGTGGTTTCGAAACGTTGAACACGAGTGAATAAGGTGCGAGGGTCCAGTCCTGACTTACCGCGGTGCGCTTGTATTTTACCCCGTTGTGCTCAGCCGGCCACAAGGAGAAGTTAGTAAACTAATCTTGCGCATGCATCTCGCAATCGAGAAAATATACATTACTATTATTATTAAATTTTGGCAGTACATAATAAGCTGTCATACGACTGCCGGACAGATATTGCGCGGCACGGCAGGAGGTTCTGCAGAAATTTCACTTCTGACGATAATTCAGTTTCCAGGTGGCGGGCAACTCTACGGGCTACTCTACCCAGTTTTGCTCAGCCGGCCACAAGGAGAAGTTAGTAAACTAATCTTATAGTATTGGTTTCATT
>LUCM01001076.1:483271-534055 GCA_008360955.1 Fasciolopsis buskii | reverse complement strand
TAGGTATGGGAACTAATAATGTATTTCGCCATTCAAAGCAATTCATCTACCTACTAACGTTTATGCAAAGAGCAAAAAGGTCAGCTTTCCGAAAGTTGAAAAAATTCACCAACAACTAATGGACGAAACATTCTGTAATTTATCCTAGTGGTAAGTAGCGCTGATCATTGAAGGAAAATATCTCATCTCGTCGAACGGACTCTGCGCACCAGCACTTCTGAATTCTCAGCATAGCCGTCTTGCACTATTTTTCTGCTGGGTCTCATCTACCGCGGATGCTCTATATATCTGCGCCCGTATAGTCCTGCCGGAAAACAGAGTCCCGAAAACAATCAAATTTTTATGAAAAACTAACAGCCCAACTTTGTCGAAGAACAAGCTATAGATTTAGCCAAGGCAGCGTTCCCAAAGGGCTCATCTCACATCCGGCATTCCCAGAAGTAATTCTTCGCGTTTCATGAGTATAGCCAGGATACATTCAAAGTGTGCTTCGCTTCTGTTCTCTATATCTCAGCTTGTCAGGTTCCGCATATCGTTGTTCTTGAGAAATTGCAAAGCCTGTCAGTGTATCATCATTACCCCCCCCCACAACTGGTCATAGTACCTGAGATTCTGTTTATTTCCCACTGCCACCAGGCTGTTAGCAAAAAAAATCCCGAGTGAGTTCGGTTTGGTTTGGGTCAACGTCACGCCAATCAGCTTGTCTGTTTCTTAATGTGACAAAAAAGCTCACTTTATTAATTTTTATCTGGGATTCCTTGCATAGACAACCGGAAGCACCTGAAGGTGGGGACACGCGCAATTAGAAAGGTTACTCTTACGGCTAATCTATGTTAAGTAAAAAAGGACCCGTGGTTTACAACTGCATGCAGCAACTTAGTGTCTGCATTTCCTTCATTTCTGGATTTAGAAGACTCACAGCTTACTGTTTGCCGGTCAACGGAATAAGCCAATTAAATTAGGCCCGCAGAATAAAGTACAATTTCAGTTTTATACTTCAAAAGATTTCCCGACACCAACGTTGGTCACGTTTTGTTTTACTGTAGCCTGTTGCGTTAAGAAGGGGCACTTGGGTATACAGGTAAACCGTTCAGTTGTCTGGAAGACCATGAATCACTCTAGGAATTATGAAGCCCTCCATACGACGAGATCTGAAGCAGCGTTTGCATTTGGCTGTAAGTAAGTTTTCAAAAATAGCTTTTGTGATTGACTGTCGGGAAATGTTTTACGCGGTCCTTACCCATATTCAGCAAACCAGCTTCCAAAGAGACCGTTGATTCGCGCTAATAACCTGTTTCGGAGTGGGTTTACAGGCCGGTAACACGCCGGTTTGGTGTTAATAAGGGTTTGGACGATGATGCCACAAACATCCCAAGAACACTCGTTAATCAGTCAACGCCATTGAAAGATATGAAGGATGGCCAAGAAAATTCCTCCAAAAATAACTGTTGTACCAAAAATCACGAGATCAGTTCCGAAACAATTCATCCTGCGTTATTTATTATGCTTGCATTATTTTGCTTGAAATCATGCTTCATATTACTTTCCGCAAGTTTTGACACTGACCGTCTTGGGTCCCTCACGTATCGCAAGCGTTTTTCTACACACTGATATCAGCTCTCGGTTTGAGTCTTCGTGATCGAATATTTGAGATTCCTTTGTGTTTGTACATTGGTTTGTTCATAATCCAGGATTGCTGAATTTAAGAATCAATTGAGCTTTGTATTTGAATTAGAAATTGACTATGGATTGCTTAAATGCCGATTCAACACCCAAACTCACCAACTTAAAGGAAGCGAACATTCGAAATTCCCAGAAAAGGATCAGATGTCCAGAATGGCCAGGAAGTAATCCGGCAAGTCTTCAGTGAAAGGTTCGATGCTCTTAATTCCGTTAAGGCCGTTAGGTCTCGTAGTCCTCTTAGTGCCTGTTCAAGTTTTAATTGTATTGGCTGTAGGAACATCAGTGTTCGTAAGCGTGGGATTGCGGAATTAGAAAGGCAGCTGGCGGCCGCTAAAGAACAAGCCGAGAAAGGAGAGGGAGCCAGAACGCCGGTAGCGTAACTTATTAAGATGTGCTTTGCATCAGCGTTCCATTCGGTAACAGCAGAGCTTTCATTGAGAGCTTTTGTGGCTAACTGTTGCAAAATAACTTGCGGAGCCCTTAAGTGCCACTTTGCAAAACAGTCCTCAAAGCAACCGCAAAGTGGTGGAAGTTTCCTGTTTTGGAGTGGGTTTCCAGGACTGTAACCAATGTGTACGTTGGTCCCATGTGCCGTTGAAACCCAGTTATTATCAATTTCATGCAAAACTATTTTGACAACGCCAAGCTTCCGCAATTGATTGCAGTTGGCAGTGAAATCCAGCACTTCCGTGTCGGAAGACAAGGAAAACCACCGACAAGTCACCGATTTGTAAGCTTATGGACTTATGCGGTCACGTTTGTCTTGCACAAATTGATCATCCAGGCGCAAGAACCTGGACGATCAGGCATCCCACCGAATAGCCCTGTGGTCTAACTGGAACTGGAACGTCATGAACCCACCCGGTTATTCCCTTCAATCTGCCTACTTATCTGACAGGTCTATTTGGATGGCGTCGCCTCCTATTTTTCACATATCTAAGGCCTTAGATTTACCGATTAAATCTGCAAGGTGCGCTCTCTCAGACCATTCGTCTTCATTCGACCATATCTCGCCGTCTATCGTAAGCTACAAACGAGAACCGCTTGATCGTTCCATTCTCTTCTTAGCGTGTGTGTCTACCTACCTTACTAAATGAGCCCACAGCACACAACTGGGTGGCGAAATATCAAGGCTGTTGGCTGACAAATCGGGTGTGCTTCAGGATATCGTTCTTTCTATAGTTTTTTTGCAATTGCGTGACCTACTAACCAGTTCCCATTGTCGTTTATTTAAGTTTCTTTATGATGGTTCCCTCTCCTCAGCCGTTTCTATCCATGATGTCTTTCAGTATTTCAAGTAGCTTGTCACCCATTTATGATTTTTCTGCACAAGGGGATTTAAGTTCTACCGCCCCCCAAAAGTTGCGAACATCTGTTCTTTCCCGATCAGCCTCGTCGTCTGATCGGTCGTTTATCGGGGATGCTTACCAGGAGAAATTCTATGGAATGCTTACAGGGTAATATTGATAAAAACCGGGAGTGAACTTTCGCGACTCCATCTGCACAAAGAATCTTTGCACGCCGTCAGTTCAAATCGAAATATTTCGACACCATATGATGCAATAAAGCGCCGTTTGCCGCATCATTCTAATCCTCTCTCACTGTCCTCTCGCTGTTTTGTCAGATTCAATTACAAATGACTTAAAAACTTCTCCGAGGGGTTCTCAATTACTTTCTGTCTGTATTTTCTGGCACTAAAAGAGTCGCACATTAATTGGTTTGGCTAAGCATTTAACGTGAGATCCCAGTAGCATATATCGATTTGGAATATACCGCTTAATCAAGATTAACGGAAATAGGTTTACAAGATTTGCTGTGCAAATCTCAAAGTAGTAAGCCGAAAGCCCATCATCAATACTGATAGTGATGGTAGTAATTAAATCTTAGAGCAATCCATTGGGTTAATAGCAAAACATCTTAGGCGCAATTCAACTTTTTGGAACCCGGAGATGCACGCATACTTACCGATGTGGTGGTCCAGCGGAATTGATACCTACTGCTGCAGTGCCACGAAAAAACTGGATCGAACTGAATCCACAAGACTCCAGTTGTGTTGAAAGTAGAGTAACACTGCTTCAATGCAGTCCCAGTGTGGTCATGCACACTGTGACTAATTCAACTTAACCCGCTGACTAGAATGTGGACACAAAATAGAGGACGGAGACCAACAGCTAAACCAAACATAACACCTGGATGAGTTTTGCCCTCCTTCCGAACGCAATCGATTAACAATCCACTGCTTCTGGTTCAGAATTACTAAATAGACGGCGATCCGTTGACCGAAACCACGACGGTCAGGCAAGAACATCGCCAGTTCGTATGTTGCAATTGCCAATTACCTCCCTATTCCTTGGCTGATAATGGCTCCCCCAACAAATGGGGAAATACTGTACAACTGTTGTACAATGAACGAGAAAATTGAGATGTAAAGGCAGACTGACAGGCAGTTCCAGTCATGGGCTAATCCACCAATTTCTTTCTATGGACTACCACATCAGAGCCACGTCTTCAAGTTATAATGACGTCTGAAGGTCCGCTGCTCATCGGGTTGAAAACTGAAAGACTGGCTTCGAGGAAAGACAGAAAATAACAACCGGCCACGTAATGGCCATTTGTTTACCGTACCTCTAAACGTTTCATTCACTGGTTTCTTCTCAATCAGAATACTCAGCTGAATAACCCATACGGATGGGGACCATAGGGTCAATACATTCTCCTTAGAAAAACTGCTGCCCGAGCATGAATACCCACTAAAGCAGAAAATTTGAAGCAACAATGACATTTAGGCGTCAAGAAGGAATCCAACATAACCCAACCATACGGTACGAGGGAAATAGCTTCCAATGTATTGGACCGATGCTGGCCGTACTGATTTCGTTGGAAACTAGGGAACTGCTTCTTCCCTGATCCTTCATAGATTTTTCTTAGACTGTCATAAATCTCCTAGTCTTCTTTAACTGCCTGCCAATGAGGACCAAAAGTTAACCGGGTTGTTACAAGGCACACCACGTTACAACGGCAAAGGAATTTGTTATCTCCATTCAAAAAAATGATCATACCATGCCCAAACAATAGACAGCAGACTCAATCGACCTTCTAAGAAAGTAACGGAAAGCGCTAAAAATAAAAACGTACTCAACCTCAGGGGTGATCCATACAACTACAGCGAGCGAAAAATCGGCAAAAATAGTAGAATTTTCGTAGTCTGCTTGAGTGACGACATGGTCAGCGATGGTCGAATAAATAAGATCCTTGGTGAATACAAAGGTATGATAAGGATAATACACGAGTACCCAGTGAAGCCAATGTTGCTCTTATCCGATACCATAACCAAGACGCAATGGCTGCTCTGAGCACTAATCACCGTATGAGACATTCAGGATAACCTAACTTAATGCATTAGCATCTTACTCATTCAGTTCTCAGCAAGAAGGAACAAAAAGAGAGATGGGACATCAATATTCTGCCGTGTCAAAGCGCGAGCGCGTTACTGTTAGAGGAGACAGAGAGATCCGACAAACGCACTAGTTGATCCCCTGACCCAATGCCACAAAAGTAAGACAAGTACGACCAGTCACGGAATGACAATATAACCGGAATTGCGCCTGAGTACAAAAGAGCTGTTTCATTGGTTGTCAGAGATTGCGCGACGCTAGACTGTGCCAGACAAATTGCGACCAATACACGAGCGTGGCTGTAATCCGATCTTGCCAGACGGCAAGCAAGTGCACTACGCAAGACCAGAGTGAGACCGCGCTATCCTATTGGCCACAATTGGCCAGTCAACATGTTGGCGTGGTCAGAAGGCAAGCGTGCGAACATACAAACTAAGAAGACCATATTGTGACTTGGGCCAACCAATCAAGGTGCGATATCCGGAATCGACAAAAATGCCATGAACTAAATCGAATGAAATGCCCTGAACAGGATGAATCAATTAACGCGTGACCCGAACAGTCAATAAAATAATGGCAGTGGCCACAGGCGCAAATATGCAAGCAAAGCAAGTTATAAACATGAAAACTTCACTTAAGAAAACTGAACTCTGGATGACGTTGGGGAGGTCACCTCGCACACTATTCCCACGTATCTTCATGGATTTTGTCTCTACAGTTTGCTCTCATCATGCTACGGAATCCCTGGTAAACGACGCATACCATGTTCCCCCAGTGGCCAGGATGACCTAGACAAGAACTGGGGGTGTAACCAAAAATAATCCCTCATACATATAGTCTGTTGGAACGTAAAAACTCCTCTGGATACAGGTAGCCAATACAACTGCATGCTTACACTACGATTACGGGATTGATACTGCTTGCCTATCCAACTCTGGAAGCCGATATATTCAAGTACCCTAGGCAGAAGTACCTACTTGACGTATCAGTGAATCAGAAGACAGTTCAGGACTTCATGGTGTTGCGATTCCATTGAGCAGCAGAGCTCAACGTCATGAACCAGTTTCTCCAAAACTTGTAACAGCACGGTTTAGGAGCACTGCTTTCGACGTGATCGCCATTTCAGTCTACGCTCCTACTCTGCAGGATGAGCCACAATGAACTTTAGGGTTTAGTCAACCGTATCCTAAAGCGAGACATCCTTCTGATTGCAAGAGATTGGACGGCCGCACAGGACCAGCAGATGAATACACCTATCACATCCCAGGGAAGATTCGGCCTCGGTGAACGATGGGAAAATGGCGACCACTCGGTCTCGTTTACCGATCTCAACCGACTGGTTGTCACCACTACCAGCTTCAAACATCCAAACGGCATCTGCTGACGTGGTACTCCAACGACGGTAGAACAGCGCATCAGATCGATTTTATTTTGGTGTTCTCGCTGGTCATCATCGATCGAAGACTGTCGGACATTTCGTGGCGGTGTAAAAGGGGGCGCCAACGTCACGGACCCGCGCTCGCCTCAAGCCTTACCTTCCACCTCGACAGAAAATCCAGACAGCGTCAAAACTCTGTCCAACACTATCATATCTAGACTATCCGAGACCAACAAAGATGGTAGTCTAGATGAGATGTAGATGGGAATAAAAGCATTCAACCCCAGTGCATCCCTTGGACATCTAGGAAAATCCAAATGGAACACGAAGGACTGGATATCTGCAGAAACTCAGCCGGTGTGCCAGGGCTAGAGACGTGAGACTGCACAACTCACCCGACTACCACAATCTCCGCCGAGAAGAGCGACCGAATTCGGAGGACGAAGGAAAATCGCAGCTGCCGTTGGAGATCTCAGGAAGGTTTTCAGACTCATGCGCCACCCTTTGGGAAAAGCACGACCTACGTCCTCCACACGTAGTGACGGCAGAGCGAACAAAACCTCCAAAGACGGATCGAACATTTCAGCGAGCTGCTCAGTGGTCCTCCAATCGAGCCTATCTGTGTGACATCAACAGACGACAAGCAGCAACCGGGAACTAATCTCGAGCCTCCCGACGAAAGAGAAATAATCTTAGCCGTTCAGACAATGAAAAACAAATCATCCATTAAGAATGGTATCCCACCAGAGGTATTCAAATCGTTTTCTAGCTCTGCTGAGTCCACTGACTAAGTTGTTCAATCGTTTCTGGGATTCCGAAACGTCTCTCAGGGATTGCGCAATCTCTATTCTACTCTCTATACCAAAAAGGGCGACAAAGCTGGATGTGCGAGCTGCAGAGACATCAACCTCATCGATATAAATCATAACCTCTTTACAAATATTCTGTTTCTGTTTGGGACGCATGGACACCTCTATTCGGTGGCTTTTGTCGAGGAAAAGGTTGTGCTCACCAGATTGTCACACTGCTTCGAATTTCGGGACAGCGGTACAAGTTTCAGCAACCAATTACAGCGCGCTTCATCCATTTCCGTGCAACATCTGACTATCACTTTGGAATTTACTTCGAAGCGACGGGATGCCGGGAAAGTGCGTTAGGCTGAGGCATAGTACTCGTCAAAACCGACGCGCGTCCGCGCCAACGGCGAAGAATATTAAGAGCTTTCCCCTCCTTGACTCAGGTGTTCGTCAGGGTTATCCCGTGTCACCGATTTCATTCAACTACGCTACAGATTGGATAATGCTCCGTGTTCCCAATAACTTTTGTGAAATATAACTTGGCCACTGGATCACTGACCTAGGATTCGCCTGCAATTGTGCAGCCGATCCATGACTGTTGGTTTGGAGGTGAACACACCATAAAACGAAGCTCTTCACAACTTCACAAGACCCGTCACCATGTATGGGGAAACTTTGGAACGGATGATTCAGCTCAAGTACCTAGCTTCTACCACCCAATCGAAAGGCCAAGTTAGGGACGAGGTTAAGCTTTGTGCAGAGTGCTCCAGCAGAGCTTTCCTCTCACTTCACAAAGCAATGAAATAAGCCCCCGTAAGAAGCTGCGCATTTACCGCGCTGCCATCCACCCAGTCGTTAATTATGCGTGCGAAACCTGGGCAACAAGTGTAGACGATACAAACCTTGATCATCAGCGCCTCCGTTACATGACAAAAATCAAGTCAGCACTGTACGAATGTCGACCGGCTCTTGCCGTTTCTACAAGGATGTCGCCTACAGTGGTTCGGTCACGTTCTCCGCCGACCGAAGACGGAATTAGCGAAAAGAGGCCTATCACCACCACCCCGTTCAGACTGGAAATGTCGCCTTCGTGGTCAACTGAGGAAGTGGGTTAGCACTATTAAGACGGACATGGATCGCTTAGGTTTTTGGAGTACGCGATTGACACAACAACTGAATTTTGGGGTGTGCAGACCTCGCTGCAGATCGCAACACATGGACGACTGTAATCAGAGATATCCAAGAAGCCGAATTAGCCTCCCACAGGGGCTAGTTACATAAAAGTAATAGTAAATAAGTAACTCTGCATGTTGACTTCGGTTGTTTTCACTTGACATAGTAGGGATGAAAAACAGGGATCTAGATATGAAAGGCATACTGAAGAGTGGGACTTGGAACTGAGAACAGACACTACCCGACATGATCATTTGTGCAGAAAGCAAAACTACACAAGTGCCAAAACATGGTTTATTATCAGCACTGCAGTACATCCGCTGGCATGGAATTTCACACTTCTTTGGTGAGTCCATTCACGACATTTTGTTCGGAGCGATAGACCAAACGATCTCCGATGGAGATCATGGATCCCCCAACATTAAGCATCACAGTAGAGGTACATGGATCCACTTTGAAATGTGAGTCCAATTCAATGGGCTTCAAACATGTGTTGGGATATGGCGGAATCACGAACGGATCAGATTTGGGATCGGTGAAACGGTACAGAGTCAATGTTTGAAGTTCTGACGGTGGGAGAAATAAGCAGTGATTCGTCTGAGATATGGGACTAGACAGCGATCATGACACCTGAACTAAAAAAGATATTACAGTGAGTGGGTCTACCAACACATGAAAAAAACTTCATAAATAACGAAGTACTCAGTTCAATTTGGACAATCAAGAACCTTGTAGCTGCTTATTATGGTTGGGTTTGGTACCTCACACCACCATCTGCTGAAACAGAAAAAAGGGATGATGAAAGATCGAGGTAGGACAGTAAGTAGGTGTAATACAGAGAAAAAAAGGTTTCGAACGTATGGACGCCAGTGAGCCATATCACCAATTGTCTTCAAGTATTGTTTCAAGGGTTCTCGTAAAGCCCTACCCGATAATTTAACTGCACCTATACAAGCTATTCCACTGGTTAAAGTTCTACTTTCTTGTTGTCACCAGCTGGCCACCCCAAACCATCCTCCAACCATTACCTGCCTCGAAGAACGGTACACGAGGCAGACGTTCCGTGGGCACGCAAAAACATGCCCAAGCCATCTTAACCAATTTGGATTCATTGCCTGTTCTAAGGAAGGGATCCTAGGACCTAGTACCATACGCCTACCTTCTGAATTACTCACAAAATCAGCCCACCATATTCCAGCCGGCGGTGGCCAGATGCATAAAGTCGTGGCGTTCGGACGTGAAGGTCACGGGATCGAATCGTCCCACCGCCGGTGAGCTTCCCTACTTGGCAGCCCTCTGTTGGCCGCGCAACCGACTCCTACTGATGGTTGACTTCTCTGCTCGTAGCCTAAGTACGACGAAGGCTTTGGATATGACCTACAGACTTTGGCTGCTAGGTGTTAGTAGTTGGAGATTAAATGTTTACATGAAATAATTCACCATTTGATATCATCGTTCAACTCACCATAAAGAAACCATGGAAGCACTGTACAGCTGTTTCATCCCTGTTAGGAATCACCAGCAGTGCATATCCACCGAGCCCGAACTGGGACGCGAACCCGGGACAAACAATTCTGAGTCAAACGCCTTAGCCATTACGCTACCGGGCAGGCTCTGAACGGTTTGTTGAACTTCAGCACATGATGTTGCACCTATCCGTCACTGATTTCCACGGCTGCGAACCGCTAGTGTTCACCGGTGCATCCTACTGATAGATGACTTCTCTGCTCGTAGCCTAAGTACGACGAATGCTTTGGACATAGCCTACAGAACTTGGCTACTTGGAATGCGTTAGTAGTAGAGGTCACCTATCAGTACAGGTCAATTGCTTGCGCTAGCGGCCCATGGCCGTGCAAATCAGTAACGGGTAAGTGCACCATCATGCGAAGTTTAACAAACCGCTGAGGATCTGCCGGTAGCGTAATGGCTAAGGCATTTGACTCAGTATCGTTCGTCCTGGGTTCGCGTCCCAGTTCGGGTGCAGTAGATGCGCACTGTTGACGATTCCTATCAAGAATGAAACTGCTGTAGTGATAGCATGATTTCGTAACGGTGAGTTGAGCGCTGATATCACATAGTGGATAATTTCGTGGAAACATTTAATCTCCTGCTGCTAACACATACAAAGTGAAAAAAGGAAGATGAAAGAGAGCAACCCTGATGAACGTCACTGTTGGTAGTGAACTCCTGTGAAATATCGCTATAAGCACGAACTCGGCTTCGGTTGTTAGCACACACATACTGGGTAAGTGGAAGAAGTTTCTGTAGCACATCCTCCAATGAGAACCAGCGGAAAACAACCGTACTGTCAACTGGGTCGGACACCGCGTTCAAATCAAGAAAGACCGGCTTCGTGGCTCTAGGGAATTTGCGCCTATCTTTTAAGATTTATCACAAAGTGAAAATCTGAGCAGTACAAACCAAGTCGGGACGGAAACTAGTTCGATTCTCACGCATACATGTTTCGCGAGTACTAGATAATCGGCGGATAATGCCCACAAGGATTTCGGATGCAATGTTTACTAAACTAATCCCTCTGTGGTTTTCGCATGAGGATCTATCACCTTTCTTTTAAACCGACACAATCACCGAGTCACACTAGTTCTCTTGCCTAGATTGATTCCAGCAGTTTTGTGAACTCCGATGTTATCATTTCGCCACCACTCTTGAAGAAAGATGGGACAGTCCATCCGGTCCAGCTGCCATATAACGTCTGAAAAACAACCTAGCTCATCAGTTCTATTCCCGAAGGAGGACTGTATTAGTTCACTTGCAGGCATAGGTGGAAGGGCCACGGTGGCTGTGGGGCAACTAAACTGCTCCCTAAAGTGTTCCGACCAACGCTACAGCCGACGGTCCTGAGAGCGCCATCGGATTCCTTAATCACCTGGCGTACGCTCGGTTTCTATGGCACGGCATATCTAACCGGTCGGTAGAGGTTGTGACTATTGCCGATAGCAGCAGTCTTTTCCATTTCCTTAAACTTTCATGTACGCCACTGCGCTCGGTCATTTATCAAACTCCTGGTCAGTCGACATCCCATGGATCTACGCGCCTCATTGCATGTTGCATCCGGGGGAGGGGAGAAAAGGACGGATCTGTGAGCATCTATCAATGTAACTGAAGTCGAGAATACCCGTCGTTTGTGGGATTTATGTGGCAAGGAGTCCTGCGTGATAGTTGCCGCTGAGTGCAGAGCTTCTTTGATCTGCTCCCGGTGTTGTCTCGGATCCTGGGTATTTTGTTCAGATATCAAACGCATTGAAAGTTCCGATAAAATGTCATTAGAAGTAGGCAACAGTGACATGGAAATGGGGTGATGCAAAAACGAAAAAGAGATGATAAAAATGTGGGAGATGACTAGTGAAGCACAAATTTCAACTGATTTAGTTTATTGTGTTTCTTCCATGTGACATAAAAGCTCCATTAGGCAGCACAGCATGCACAACACTTAATCCACATCTCGATTCTGACCCTCAACGTTTCCGAACAATGACAATCTTTTTGTAGACAACTACCAGAGAGGCGGGAAGTGAGAGTCAAGGCTATCTTCATTATGCCCGAAACCAAATCACAGTCTAGTCGCTGCGTTGCTTTTTCCAGCCTTCATTAGATCGTACAAAGAGGCACAGAAAGGTAGACGTTGAACAAGCAAACGCGAAGGGTGATCAAGCCACTGAAGTCGGAGGCTACGGCCTATCAGTCTTAAAGAAGTAAACCATACTTCACAAGTACAAAAACTATCATACCTGTATAACCCAATCGCCAAACGATGAAAAATGCGTTAAACTGTTCGCACATTTAGTCATTCAGTGAGGCAGTATTGTCGGGGTACTCGAAGTCAAAAACCGCTCCCTGAGAGAAGTTTAGCTCCATCTTCCAACAGACCAGATAAAACGGTTATAAGAACGATTTCCTTGAGTATCGATTCCCTTACGAAGACGAAACTTCATCAAAATTCCAGACCCTCGGGAAGGAAACTTGGAATTCCCCGACTACTTCCATTCCTTCATTTTTAAAAAGAGTTGGAGAAAGACTGTAGGAGCTTGGCGTTCTGTGACGGGTTAAGACGTGGATTCTGCTGAGGATTTCCGCTTCAGAAGTATGTTCGATAAGAGAACAAAGGACGATTAGTCCCGCCTAAGTTGCATCGCATCACTGACAGCTCCTAACGTGCAGAAAACTCGCTGTTCTTTGCATCACCCCAACCTCGACAGAATGACTCGCGATGTTCTTTTAGGGAATTTCCCGTTATCAACAGAAGTCATCTAAACACAGATCTCCAACACCATTTATGGAGGATGTTAAAATCCTAATTTTTCAAGTCATCACCAGGATGGATAATCAAAAACACAAAGCCTTTTGAAACACAACGGATTTCAAGTTTCGATTCCCCTTGTTTCAAAAAATTTTCGAACGGAATTCCCGATCATCTTTCGAATCCGCTTGTACAAATACAGTCACATATGTGGTTACTAATTCGGTGACACTTGTCTTCATTTATTCCTACATTCACACCGTTTGTGGGTCTCATGCCCTTGTAGATTTAAGCAACTTTTTTCACGCGACAAGCAAATGATAAGTAGAGAGACTGCACCACATTCTATGCAAAGCAATCAGCTTACTCTCAAATCCAGATGTATGAAATTTCTTAATGAGAAAAATCTCTCCCCGATGTTATTATTTGTATATGATCCTTTTAGTGCAGCATCGCTAGCATTACGCCGCACGGGCGCCCTTCCTGAGGTTTCTGCAAATCGAAGTCTGGTACGCAATCACCAAGCTGAATGTCCACTCCCGGATAGCCAATCACAGACAAAAAATCCAGAGTAATCAAACACGACCCTCCTGTTAGTAAGCGAAATTCACGCATGCATTCCCAAGTGCACCCTGGAATGACCGCTACCAGTAAGCTAGCGCCAGCACCTACTCAACAAACCTCACTTTACACATGAAGTGGTAGCACTATTAACAAAATGCCTAGTGTAAACGCAGACTAATGTGCCAAACAAATCCGGTCTACGTTCCAGTGCTCGAACAACTTAATCTTCCAAAGACAGTTGCGCGGATTCGCTATCTTTGTACGAACAATAACAAAAAAATGGTCCTTATAATCTTCGTTATCGTGAAGCCAATACCAGATATCACCAGCAAAATCCGGCTGAGAACAGCGCGTCCACTATGCCAGTCCACTTCCATAATTCTATCAACCCTTTGTATTAATTTAAGCTCTCTTGTAGCATTTCGTCGTGGCACGAAGACCTTATAGCTAGGCTATCTTCTTACTTCGCCTGTAGATGCTTTACATCAAATGCATTCTATGATACACGTAATATATATATATATATATATATATATATATATATATAATACATACCACCCCAACATGAATACAGATAGTGTTCCATCGGAGTCGCGATGAAGGACGAAAACAATGAGTAAGAAAGATGAAAGAAAGGAAAACAATGTGCACAGTTCATCACACATGCTAGTTTGTCCACTCCCCTCTTCCACGTTAACGGCGATCAATCGGAATTCATGATTCCTATGGATGTTTCATACTATCCAGTTACCCAAACCGAAGTAGAGACATTACTTTTTAGAGAAATGTATTGGTATGACGAAATGAGAGCGAATGTCCACGATCAACTGAGCCCAATAACACAACGGATAGAAACTAGGATAGTTTTACCAATCGGGGTGCAAACGAAGGGTTGTAGAAAGGCATATGATAATAACTATAATAATAATAATAATAGTAATAATAACCGACTCATCTGCAGTCGACTGAAAACAGAGGAGCTCACGAAATTATAAAATAACATTAAACTGACGGGAAGCATGCCCACAACCAGAAACTGTTACAATTTCAAAATAACGGATTTAGTTGCGCACATTAAAGCCAAAACTTACTTTTGCCATCGGGCGTAGAAAGACGACAAGCCCGTAATAGACGATTTACCAAATCTGTGGGCTTATCGCCGTCACATACGTGAATTCCGTTCACGGAAAACAACCCAGAACCTACATCAGGATTGATGAAGTTCATAGGGACGGAAGGCAAGGGTTCGTGAAATAAGATTAGAGGTTCCAAGGGGCAAACTGTTTCTCGCACCTGGGCATCATCTGATTCCTCTGCATACCGGATCTGTTAGGAGCGGAAGGACACGATCGAAGAGCAAAGAAAGGTGAAAGAAGTGCAACGAAAATCATCCATCATTATCATTTCTTCACAAAGACAGTCGTCGGAAGCAAAATGACTTAACTCAACCTCATAAACATTCTGAGAGTACCGCGTCAACCGGAAATCACTGCTATAACATTCACAGAACCGAAAAATAGAACAAATCGGGAATATTGTAAACAGTTCTTCGAAGGTAAAAATAATTAGGTAAATAGTGATCTCAATTTTTTCGACGAGAATAATGGGAAACAACAGATAAAATCAAGAGAAAGGAAGAGCAGGAAAAGAATCATTCGTCAGCTCGGAGCTGCTGTAAACTGATGAACATAAGTGAGCAATGCTGAGCTATATCTAGTCACTGAACCGAAGCATGCACTTTAGTCAGCCAGCCCCAGCTCATCATCACTATCGTCCGTCCGCACAATATCAAGTGGAAACAACTAAAGTCAACCGGCATGAACCTCGTTCTATTTAAATGAAACCACGTTTACAGGTTGCTTTCCTTGCATATTTGCGCCTGTGGCCACTGCCATTATTTTATTGACTGTTCGGGTCACGCGTTAATTGATTCATCCTGTTCAGGGCATTTCATTCGATTTAGTTCATGGCATTTTTGTCGATTCCGGATATCGCACCTTGATTGGTTGGCCCAAGTCACAATATGGTCTTCTTAGTTTGTATGTTCGCACGCTTGCCTTCTGACCACGCCAACATGTTGACTGGCCAATTGTGGCCAATAGGATAGCGCGGTCTCACTCTGGTCTTGCGTAGTGCACTTGCTTGCTGTCTGGCAAGGTCGGATTACAGCCACGCTTGTGTATTGGTCGCAATTTGTCTGGCACAGTCTAGCGTCGCGCAAACTCTGACAACCAATGAAACAGCTCCTATGGACACCACCGCAATGCCAATTGCATAACCATTAGCTCAAAAGCAGCACATTTCCAAACACGTTAGTAGTGACCATTAACATGATAAATTATAAGCTAACGGATGTACTGATATTTTGCGATTGGAAACAAACAAATTACAGCTACAAAAAACCACGACACAGATCTCATTGTCATCCGTGTCACAATGAATCTAAAAACGCGACTGAAAACTCAACCGAACACTACAGAGGTTCCAGAAGGTAAACTGTGTTGTTTTCTGATTATCTGATCATCGGAAAAAATCGAGTTCGGAATTAAAAATGAGTTGCTCCCATAGTTCTCCACCTGAAAAAGCGAATTACGGGGAGAAAGTACCACTCACTGTCAGGCCGTTAGGGGAGCGTAACCCCAGCGTAGAAATCAAGTAGGCAAGATTCGCCTGCAAAACATCACATTCGTCGACTTCTAGGTCTGCTTGCAATGCGTGCACGCCTCTGGCGTCAAAACGATCACGTACGAGTTGAACAAATGGCATTGCTTTTTTGGCCAATTTCCCCATGCTTTTCAGATAAGGTCGCATCTTTTGAGCAATGGTCGCATTATCAGCCAATGTTTTCTTATCCTCAGATAGACTTTCGCGTAAGATTTGCAAGATTTGTGCCTGTCAAGTAAAGAAAAAGAAAAATATATGACGGTAGACTGCGGTCCAAAAAGTGATTTGAATCTGCACGAACAACATTTGATCAATCAATTACCATCTACTACTGGAACTGATCGATGGTGGGAACAAACGGTTAAAAGCAAAGGTGATGCATAGTTTTTAAAGGTGTCGCAGAGGGTCCATTACCATGCACAAAAACAATGAAAAGGTGAAAACAACTTAACTTGTCTCGTTTAACCCAGTTCAATTCAGTTTTGTAAAAAAAATTAAACTCGCACTGGTGTACTCTGGTTTTGCTTATTACCCCGTGGCATGGAATAACAGTGAAAGAAAATTTAGAAGATCAAAAATCAGAAACAAAACAAGGAGAAACGTTCTAGACTAAAATACACAAATACAACACTAAAGCACCTTACACTGCAAACATTTTGGCTACCCAAAACACAGTCATAAAACAGCGTCAGCAGGTAGAATGTTTGGTCCAATTTCGCGCTTACTTTCGTAAGACTTCAAATTATGATTTGCAAACAATAATTCCCAAATAGCTTGGTGCCACGTCACATTTGTATTTTATTGCAACCTAAGAGTTACAGGAAATAATTCGTACAGTCGTAAGCATGTTCTAGAGAGTTTTCATGGATGCTGTATGTTTGATTCTTTTGGAATGTGTCCAAAGCCGGCGGAGCGAAATAAAGAAGTCAGCTCACAATTGATGTGATTAAAAAATAACAGCTTGAAAAATTGCCGTTAGGAAACACCTAAAAATTCCGGCGATAAAAATGGGATGGAAATTCGGTTGGTGCCCATAGTAGTGTGAATTGGGCTCGTTTACTCACGACTTGCCCGTAAAACTGTATAAAGACCAACAAACAGCTTATAACATGTTTGTTTCGCTCACCTGCTACAAAACCATACTCAAATAGGAATGATACCACCGGTAAGGAAGAAGAGTTGGATTTATGTAAATTACATTGTTGACTATAACAAGAAACTCACAACAGTAAAGCTACGGGGATATTTGTAGATGTTGGTTTCGCCATCTTTAAAAAAATCGCAGAAAAATGGATTTCTGCCGTCCATATAGCATTACATACACCAACAACGTGGGAAATATAGAAATCTCTCACCTGCCATGGGGGATAAGACTTCACGACCCACACTGTCGCCTCCGAGGGAGCAATAGAGGCAGCATTTTGTCCAATTCCACCTGATTTAGAAAATTTGAAGGACTTCGAAGACTGACGTGCCAGGAGCTTTAGGCGAAACTGATGAGCGGCATCATCCACATAACGACCTGCACGGACAGATAAATGAAGCCATGGGCAAGAGCATGAAAGGAACAGATAATTCGAAAACAGATCTGATTACCGCGATACCATGACAACGACTTGTAAAGCCTTGTTTAAAAGACCAGGGATTACTTAAGAGAACGGGTCGGAAGGACTGTGAAAAAGTAATGGTAAATATATGAGACATGGGTTGTGGAATCTGAAACCGCATTAGTCTACCAATGTCGCATGAGGGTCCCAAGTTTGCAAACGTAGCTAAGTATGTGGGGCTCAACAGAGGCTTTTGCCTATAGTGATTTAAAAAACTTGACAGAAGCAACTGCAGAAGACGAGCTGTCCTTGAGGAAGAGTAACGATGCATTCTGAGGTCATAGATACACTACGTGGTTCAATATTTGACCGATATAATTGATCGCGTCGACACACCACCAGCATTTTCAGGACTTTAGTGACCAGAATCGCGGTAGCCAAGCGGAGTTCTGAATGTTTCGATCGTTTACGGAATTAATCTGCCATCTGGGCAATGACCGGTAAATGTACCTTCATACAGCGGAGAATCGCAAATCAACTCTCGAAGGGTAGGTTGCCGATGTAATATAATCCGTGAAATTCCAGATACGAAAGTGGACAAAACTCTCAGCAACATTTCCATGCTTACCTTGTAACGATAGCATGTCATCCACCGACCGTGACAATTCAGGCCAAGAAGAACAAAAGATTGATTTGGAATTACCCAACAAATTGCGCCAAATATGCTCGCAAACGTGGGAACAGATTGGACTGAGTAGGACCGTCTGAACATTGATATACCGGATAAGGAGATCGTGGTGCATTGAACCTTGGCTCACCTCACGGTATCTGTCCCGAGCGGTCTGACAAAGATGAACACGTTTCAGATGACCACTCTATTGCGCACACTATGCGAACATAATTGAATGGTGGCGCGCTCAAAGGTATTTGATAGAAAGGAGTAGATAGTTCACACACAATAGGTACATCTGAAAAGTTATCAGGTGACTTCCTGGGTTTTTACATAACGGCACGTAAACGGAAAAACGTAATAGTAACGCCTTACGTTTATGAAAAAAATAACGGAAAAGATAGAAATCTTAATCGAAAAGAAAGTAACATTAAGCTATGTCACGCTAAAATGTGACTACGAAATATATATATATATATATATATATATATATATATATAGGTTAGAAGGTGTACATTGAGTTATAACATTTATTGTGACGTTTCTATTCAAACTAGGACTTGTTGTCAAACGTGAATGAGTGATTCAGTGGGATCGCTAGTTCCGTTCGTTTTGGTGATATAAATATATATATCACATGTTACTGAAGGTTAGGCGGCCCTAAGTATCGAAAGACCACGTGTTGGGCATGCAACAGAATTTAGCATGTATATAACAACCGGTGGAATGATATTCTTCGAACAAGGCTTAAGTCGTGTGACAGCACGGTTATTTTCAAAGTGTGGCTGACAGGAAAACATAACACAGCCCGAATCCTGCATTTACCCGAAATATTCGAACGCCTGACGTGATATTGTGAATGATATAATGTTAATAACACGGCGTTGTTGTTAGACGTAATGCGCGAACGTGTCGACTACCGTGGGTAGTCTTTCTCAATGTTTGATTGTAAAAAAAGCCTGACGTGATAATTCAATAAACTACATAAGCAGTAAATAGTGACATTGAACTATCATTTTCTTAGGCACGTTTTCTTATAGTTCTGGGAATATCACTGTCACTAGTAGGAAAATTACTCCTTATCCATATTACCTTCTAATTATTCAGTCGAAAAGGCTCCTGTCATTTTATTCATATCAGCGTGAATAACCTGGTGGGAGATAGGGAAATGCACAAGTCTTCCGAAGAACTTCCTACTATAAATATTCCTTTTGCAATCGTATTACAGCTCACCTTCTGTTATCCATTCATCGACAGAACTAACGAATAGCCGAATTAGCGCATTCACGAAGGAGTTTCATCCGATATACGACCACCTGATGATATGGAACTATCAAAAAATAAGCCAATCCGTTTAACTCAATCCCTTCCATCCAAGAACTTGTTTCGAGTTAGAGTCAATGAAGTTCTGCAACGAGGCTTCACACCTAAACATACATATACTATCGGTTAAGTGCCTGAGAAGAAGCGGCAACCCAAGTTCTCACACAGCAACACAACACCAACCTCATATTTCAAGCTACTGGTTTCTGTCTGAGCAAAGCCTGTCAAGATTCTTTATCGGCATCCGGCTCTATTCTCACGCATGCATCTTTCGAGCATATCACACGGCCGGCAGGGGGTTATTCTCAAAAGCAATTTTAATGTGATGCTTAAAACTAATTCCCTTGTGATTTTCACATGAGGATCCACACCCTCTTTTGTAACTCGGTACAATCAGCCTTTTGGATACGCTTCACGGTCCAGATTGACTGATGTTAAAACACCGCCGAAGGATGGCGACAGTCAATCTGCTCTATGCTTTTAAGAAAAACCTATTCCTGATTATCTTCATCTCCGACGGAGAACTCGTATTCACTTGCATTGGTTCGCTTGCAGCAACAGGTGGAAGGTCCACCGTAGCAGAGGGTCAACTGAAGTGAATCCTAGTGTTGTCCAAGGCATTTTTGATTTGATCAAAGTGTTTCCTCGGATCTTGGGCGTTTCGTTGTGACGACAAAGGCATTGAAAACTCAATCGGAAGTGAAGTAGGTGATTATCATCTAGGAACAGCTGTAAACAAAGCGTGGGTTTTTCGTTAGTGTGGCCACATCGGGTGCAAACAAAAGCGAACACGGACTAAAGCATGAGTGTGGACCAAAATGATCGTAAGCCATCAACTGATCTACGCCTACGACGAACGATGGCAACGTGATCAATCTGAGTCGAACGCTGGGAAGGCACAGGAGGGCGCCAAATGAGCTGACTTCGTTTTTTACGGTGAAAATAGATGTTCGCCAGAAACAGTCAATGGTCAGAAAAAACTTGAGTAGGTCGATCTTCGTTGCCAGTGAGGCCGGTAAGGACAGAAAATAAGAGATTCCAATGTGCCGTGCCGCCTCCGCCAAGCAACAAAGTTGGGCGCTAAAATCACCATCAATGATCACATCGTTCGTCGAATGTACACTTCGGATTAACAGAAACAAGCCACGGTAGAGTTCGCCTCTCGCTTTGGGAGAGCGGTAGCTAGTGGACGCATAGGCAGATACGAGGAGGAAACAAGAACACTTCAGTCGATTGGCATTGACTCTAACAGAACCGTTCATCCGAAATGCACACAAAGGACTGTTGACTTCGATCCAGAATAATAGTGCAAGCTCGACTCGCATGCTCAGAGCGATCAAAACACTGGCCAGCGCTCGAAACCGGATTCGTGGACATGCGAAAAGATGAGAGGAAGACATCGTATCCAGGCTGAAAAGTGACATCTTGTGTGCACGTTTTGGAAACGCGACATGCAGATACTTTAAGTTTCTAGAGCTTTATCTTAGCCAGCATGTTGCCCCATCTGGTTTGGCGTGGGGGTAGTGACAATACCCAAGTGTACTAGACATTCCTTTGTCCTTCATTAAACGAATCTACTGACTTGCAGTTCTTCGAGGCATCCGGTGTTGCCTCTAAATCAAAAAAGGGAAATTATAAATATTCGCTGTAGAAAGGGCGCTGAAGGCATTTGGAGTTCACGGCGGGGTCTTTTGTTCTCGGGAGAGAGAGGGGGGGACATACTGCAACCTGTGACTCAATTCTTAAGCCTATGGGGCACAAACGGAGTACGGGAATTCTGAGCAGAAACATACATGTTATTGCCCGCACTGCTCGGAGCAATGGGCAGCCCGGATCAGATTACCGTGCGCGCCGACCGATGCAATATGGAATTCGATCGCTTTTTGCAATGCATTAGATTGGCGGCCAAGTATTTCCAGGGAGTCTAGCCGCCAAGCAGGAAAATGACCAGGGCTCTCAATCAAAGCTTTTCTCTTTATCTATCTATCTATCTATCTATCTATCTATCTATCTATCTATCTATCTATATATATATATATGTAAATATATATATATAACGTATCCTCTCACCCATTTTTCGACTGAGCAGCCATCCCAAGTCAACCTCAGACCTGAAGAATTAGGAGGCTAATTCGTAAAGCGTCTACATATTGGCTTTCCGGGGATGACTGAAACGTCGGCTTAAGATAAGCTATCTTGAGTAGTTTGCAGGGTCATTGAGCTGTGCAAGTGGTCACGCCACGTGCAGTCCCATGGTGCACGCTTCGAAGGTGCGAAAAGGAAATACCGAATCTGCACACTATCGCCAAGCGATCAAAAACAATGTTGACTCGTCTGTAGGTTGTAGTTTAAGGAGGTGATACTACCAGCAAACTCTCAGCCGAGAACAAAAGCAAATTCAAAACCAAAACACGAGTCGTGCACTCTTAGCTGAAAGAACGTATCACAAGCGAAATCGCATGATATGACTACCGCATGATAGAAAATACGAGACCAACAATGTTAGAAAAGTTTGCATCGTGAGATTTTGGATCTTGCTCGGAGACTTCTTGAAGCGCGGTAGTTTGGGCATTCACTGGTTGAAATTCTTCTGTTCGGCTATCCGAAACACTGCTTAGTTCTTACGTATACTCAAATAAATAAATTCCACTAAATCTTCGTTTTGTGCGATGAGGTTATCAATCAGCATATTGCATCCAAGATGATTATGAGATAAAATACGCATACATCATAGGTCCAATAATTCTCTGAACAAATAAGGATCCCCGTGATCTACGAGATCAGCGTTGTACTGTCAGACCGTAGGAAATATCGCCTATTGTCATCTTAGACAATGGTTCCACATGCAGAATTCAACAGAATTAGGGTGATTTGTAGTGAAACCGAAAGCATTCATTAGGACTGTAGAAGGTAAAGAGAGATATATGAAAATCTAACAGCAGTGTCCTTGTTGGCATAGTACAACGGTCGACATGAAAACAAGCTACCATTAAAATTAATTACGGAAGTGAGCCAACTGTGGTTGCGCTGATGCATTATGAAATAAAATGATTCTGAATGGTATCTACAAAACTGTACCTGGAATTCATAGAAAACTGTTTTCAAAACCTCTTTGAATTCATAATTCGTGTAAAATTTCTCAGCAAGCTGAATTGTCCGATTGATATCACTGTGAAATGAAAACAGTGTTGAGTAGAAGTTATTGGATATGCAGCGGATTGTATACAATAAACTGCGGTGTGGAGTGTCATCGGTGAGTTTATGAAATGACTCACGATAAAGCACAAATAGTCAACTGATCAAACAAAAAACAGATACTGAGCATATGCTCATTACTCGTTTGTGCTTATCATGGCCATGAGTGGGACATACACCCGATGTTGATTGCCAAGGAATCAGGCTATAGTGGCTTTGAGCTAGTTGACTGAACAATCTTTCATTATTAAGGTTGAACGATATAAGTACTAACGATAATACCGGTATTGACTGCTGTGGTCAAAGAGATTTAGCGTCTCCCAATGAAAAAGGTCACATTATATCATTCACAATTAAAACCAATACATGGCGCATCGATTTTCTGATACACTCCTTACGTCATTTGGCCCTGATATTTACAAACTGGTTACCGAAAAGGTCACAGGTTCGAATTCTAGCTTTCCTCCTCCCTTCCCGATCACTTAGTGGCAAATGGAAAATCGGCGTCACCTCGATCGTTACCAAACCTGATCTACTGGGAACTCAGTTGTTTCTATGCCAATCCAAACTCTACGGCCATCGTTGCCAGTCCCAGCTTCATCTGTGTACTTTGTTATAACAGCTACGGGGGACACCCCTTTCAATGCATTCATGCTTCAAGCATGTTATGAAAAGGAGTAAACCACGTCAAGGCAAATGTACACGATACAGCAACAACGAATGTGTCTTTATTTACACAGGCACTCACTTTTCGAAAACAAGGTCCGCGTGCAACGTGTACGGACCAGTACGATAAGACTGCCTTTCATTCTTCAAACTGTCCAAAGTTTGTGAGATCCAATCTAAAAGACCATGAAGACGCAACAGACCAGCTTCGGCCATATCTTCTTTCAGGTTGGCATCGTCCAGAGAATCTCCAGCGTCCGCCAGGGCCAAACGGATACCTGCAAATTATGCGAAGGGGCCATATAGTCGACCAAGGGTTAAAAGAGTGTTTTCTGTTTTCCGCTCAGAGATACTAAAATCCATCATTGTACAGCATAAGGGCAAAGAAGTGTCAAACGATCACGACGGGACCCGAAATCTTACATTCATTTGCCCTTTTATTGATTGCTGTCCTGCAATATTGTCTATTCAGAAGCGACAACAACGAAAAATGATGAAAGAACGATATTCACGCAATTCGTACAAACAGTTACATACCAAAGAGATGCATAATGCAACACCAGTGGCTGAGATAGCTAGCTATTTAGCCTAACATTCTCAAGAGTCCAGTGGGAGAGGGGATCTCAATCCAGAAGCCTTACTTGTCTTACGTGAAACAGTTCACTTGTTAAGGTTTTCATGTATTGTCATCAGGCCAAGAAGTGATTAACTCGAATTATCATCCTACTTCGCGCAGCAGCGTACAACAAAGAAACTGAGGAACTATCGGATTTTGAAACAGGGCGTTCTTGTAAAAGTTTGTGATAAAAACTAATAAACCAATACACATTGAGTAGATGAAATAAACTAGTCTTTTATTTGAGTTAACCGGTGGTCCATGTGAGCGGTATCTATCACACAGGTCAGATAGAAATCGGTTACCTATATTTTTACTGGACTTATTTCTTAAGCGTTACACAATCACAGCGTTATATAAGCAGCAGCCAATTATAAGCCATCAAATGGGGAAGCTTACTGAGACAGATGCCGCGAGATGTTAACATTCCACACTACTCTTGTCAATCCCAAACGTAAAGACCTGATATTTATAGGGCACTCTCAGGAAAAAATAACCTGTTAAGGGGAAGTAATTGATGGGCAATACGATTCGCGCATTCGGCAGTCGCGTTCAAAAGTCATATGCGACGGTTAGGTCTGTCTCTAACCAACCATACAAATGGTGTTGATACAATCTAAGAGTGGAAAAGTGAAGTCACACGTTTCGGATCTTACCATCCGCTGAGTACTTTTCGATTGCATCCGCCAACGTGAGGAAGTTGCCGGTCGATTTAGACATCTTCCAGAGAAAAAATATAAGATGAGAAAAAATAAATGCCATGATGCACAAAGAACGACCTTAAAATAAATCATGATGAACCAGTGATTGGAACGTTAGTGACTAAACGAAAAGGTGGACGTGAACAAAAACACTAGCGTAAAACAAAGACGTATACGCCCTCAATGTCTGATGTACGGAAAGGGTCTTGGAAAATCCATACGAAGAGGATAAGTAAAATCATGAGTTGGATACGGAAACCACCATAAGGCGAACCGCATAAGGATACCTTATTCGAATTCAAGAGCAAATGCCCATTAGCCACAATGGCACGCGGCCATAATTCTGGTTGATTCGGCCAAACTGCAGTATGGTTGTACAGATAATAAGTTAGGTGATTCGGTATCAAATCTTTTCCACTGGAACGTAGATCAACCGGATACCAGAAGAGAAATTCACGGCGAAGGCGATTCAACAAATCCGTGGTCAGTGTGGATTTGCGCTGTTGCTCAATAATCCGTACAGGATCACCAATTCCCAGGAATATAAAATCCCATACTTCTGGGGTCATATGTTCGGGACTATGAATAGAAAGAGAGGAAGATGGAATTCAGTGCCAGAGAGTACAACTAACGAAAACGATAGCAAAATTGACTAAATGGCAAAAAAATTGCATTCGACAGGCAATCTGAATGTCGAACTTCAGTATTCAATCCCAAAACGCCCACTTAGGTGTTGTGATGAATTAAACCAATCGATGATCGTATTATTCCTTAAGTATTTCCACTTTCTTCGGAATTGCGTGAAATCAGCAGCCGTGGTGAGACACACTACCAGTTCACTCGGGGGCAAAAGGAAACGTTTTAGTTCTTTAAGACTGTCGTTGCAGTTGCATGTAGTATGACAACACTAAGCATTCACCAGAATAACCCAGCTATTGTATTTTGTCTTTCACAGCATAATTTAGATCAGTCATGATCTCTGATCGAACACCTTATATTGACCAAGGTTTCGGCTGCATCACAAAAACTACTGGCAAACGCAAATAAGCGCACTCATCGAACAAATAAAGTGGAGCAAAAGAACACCAGGAGTAGAGTCGCATGCAATGTGTCACGTCCTCAGGTTACGGACAGGACAATAACCACCAATCTGGTGGTCAGCCACGAATGCAGTACGTTCAGGCTTACTGACTAAAAGACCACAGAAAGAACCAGCTGTGTCAAGAACAAAGTGGATTTGCAATTGGCAGAACACCAGTACAAGTCACAAATCAGGTAAGCCTTATCGTCCAGTTTTGTAAGGTCGACAGAGAAAACAATCAATCACAGAGTTTGATTTGTGGATCATACTGTGGCCATATCAAAGTCTTCAACCGCGCAACACTTAGGATATAATCATTATCAAAACGTCTCGAAAAGTGTGGGTTCTAGTAGAAAAATAATAACGGAGTGGGAATTTGGGATACCAAAAGCGCTAGAATGGTCACCATATGTAACAAGAACACGCGCAGCCGACAACGCCGACTGTTCCGTGATCATTGGCATCCGTAGGAAAGAGATATGCTGGGTGTCCAAGATGTTTGGCCCCATCCGTATTGAGTGACTAACCCACAGTGGGTTAAGGGACTGTCGGATTATCGTAGAGCTACGCGGCTTAGAAATGTTCATCAAGTTCTCGGATTAGGACAACTTATATTGATCCCCTAGCTTAACTCAGACAACGGGGGAGTATAGCACGCAGACTCCATGGATTATAACGGACAGACAAATGACAGAGGCAGAGAACATAAGAGCTAGCATTAGTGTTGAACCCTACGGGTTTTTTTATTTCACAACCAGGAATTGGATGAAAACTGACCCGCAGACAAATTTGTGCTGAGCATGATCCGCACTCACGGATATATATATATATATATAATATATATATGCATGACCATCAGTGGTCAAGACATTTATTAATCAAACAGGATAGATCACTCGATCGCTTTAGTGATGGACGGTACTTCGTTATTCCTTAGTACGTTAGGGCACCTGGCTTACTGAGGAACTAACGTCGTACAGCAACTCTCCTAGTCTCAGGGTCAACTTCACCGGTACATTGAGCCCAAGCTATCATGGAGAATACCCCGACCAAAACATCAAAGCGCAACGCAGTTATTATATACCCATACATGCACCCTTCTGTGCATAAATCTTGTTTTATCGGAAAGGGAACGGAAAAAAAGCGCAAGTGAGAGAAAAGCAAACGGATTTCCGTCACCTGCTTCATGCGTAAGTGCAGTGAGAGAGGCGTAGTCGATAGGATAATTTACATGGGAAAGGTAACAGTGATCCTGAAAAATATGAATGGCACAAAACTGCATAAAGCCTCATTAGTTTAAGTGTGAAAACGAGCTGGGCGGCAGAGCTGAATTAGAATTCGTCATATGTCAACTCTTCTAGACCCCTTCATTGTGTCGACCGTTTGTCGTCGTCCGTGACTGAAATACTGCTAAAATACTCGGTCGCTCACTCCAGAGTAGGCTTTTTCATTCGAGGATGCACCTTCAGTCTTCGTGCAAACAAGCATGATCTGCCAGGGAGCAGAGTAATTCCAAGTGAGCTAGTGACCAGATGATCGGTCCATGCAGTTTTTCTGGTTCATCTTCCTGGGTTGGTGAAATATGACAACAGACAATGGCCTTATTTCGTTTGCTGGTCACATTTGCTACGTTGCAGCGTTACCCGTGAACTGTTGCAGTATTCCTGGGAGCAAACACCCGTCAGGCGAGAACCTACCAAGACCAGGACAATCCCGCTGTTTGTCCATGCCATTGCATTTTGTTTTAAAGTGTAAAAAGGGGGGAAGACGTCTACTTTAACTTCACCCCATCAGTCGACAAACGATCCTACCATGCATTTCCGCTGGCTCTAGAGAAAACAGCTAAATTCAGAGGATAAAACGTTCGTTTATTAGTCGGAATCATATTACTTACGTTGGTTTCCTATGATTCATGCTCACTGATCGATTCTTCTGTTGGCTAATTCCATCCGTCGCTATTCATTAACTTTCTCATGCGGTGTTTCTGACCAGATAATTGATTGGCTCAATCCGTGCGATGTCGCCGGAGTTCTGTTGATCCATAACAGGGTAACGGTTATGGCGAGTTAATACTCACCACCATTACACCTTCCTTTTTTGACAAAGTTATTCCATTCTCCATTCCTGGGTCACACGGAGTTTTTCCACCTTCTGGTTTTACTGATGTTTCGCTCTCGTCTCCGTTTCCTTTACCTATGTATGGTTATTTGGTCGACCTTGTGACCTCCGTATCTCAAACAGTTTCTGGTTCCCTTCACTCTCGACGAACTTTGTGTTGCACTTGGCATCGTGTTTTCACTTCACAGGACATTGAAGTTTCATGTCTTTTATCTCTAGCAGGGAGTGCAGGATGGACAACTATTATGTTGGAAGCTTTACATTCCACTTGTTTGGTGAACAGCGTACTCACGAGTTCATTATCGTCTTCAGATATTAGCTAGCTGGTAATCGCCTTAAGTTCGATAAACGGATTCACCTCCTCGCTGTTCTAATTTTCACCCACGAAAACTGGTTCGTTTGGAGAGTCACCCTTACAATGAGAATGACCCCATCTCGCACACGTATCACTAATTTGATGACCGCTTTCCTATGCACAACCTGCCGACGCAGCAGGTAGCGCAGAGCCCTGCCCTCGGGAACGTCTAACTGACCGATTGTAAACTAATTAACAGATCGCCATCCGAGTCGGTAGAATGACTTATGGCAAGAATGTGCTTATCGAATGGAAACTTAACTTACGTGGGCTGAAAAGGATATTTTATCAAAGTCGAACAATCGGGAAAATTGGAAGTTTTACGATAAGTATTTTGACAGAAATTAACAAACAGCCGTACTTTAGCGACAAAAAAACTGAGCAACCAATTTGGTTTACAAAATCTGCGGAGCGTCTTCACCATCAGGCTCTGGTTTTTCTGACCATGCAAGAAAATCATTTGGGATAAAGCGACCTGTCAAATGAATTCTGGGCTTCATTTTATGGTTTGGCTGAGAGCTGTTCTGTTAGCTCAAATCCAGCTGATTGAAAGTATCACTCAGCTGTGTTGATAAACTAACCGATGCAGTGCCAGGTGTTGTTTCACTCTATTCAACTCTGGTGGTTGCGGTGGCGTCATTCTAGAGCTCGTCCGTTGGGCAATAAAATAGGCTTGAACTTCCTTTCACGATGTACCCGTTCGTCGTGTGCTGGCCACCGTGATCAACATTTCCTTGCAGCAAGATGTATGTACAAACGAATAAAAGCAAAACCTCTGAATTATCATACTGATAGTTTCGTTATTGAAACCATACTAATAGCAGACTCAGCCTAAGGCGAACGACTGGAGTAAAATTGGTTAGCTTGAATCTAACCGAAGCGACATGTTATCTGGACTCACTTAGATATTGCCAAAATATCTCACCACTTTCTGTCTTGCGCTTATAGAACGTGTATAGATCGTCCAACGGGCGAGAGATAAAGCGCGTTTGGTTGTGCACCAAGAATGGCCTCAGGATGGTAGATTTTGTCCTTAGTTCGCCGAAATTAACTTCCACTAAACTGTTGCTGCTACTTTCAGCAGTAAAACTAGAACCACAGCGTATTCTCGAAATGTGGCCGTGTAGTGCATAGTAAATGATAGAAGCACCGGACTATGAAAACTAAAACACTGGCTGTGAGGACACTGGGTACTGACTCGTCATAACCATTTCCCGGGTCAGAGATCAATACACCTGCGATGATTTTGCATTGATTACGCCAATCGATAATCGAGAGAAAACGCAGGATGAAAAGGTCGACAATAGTCGAGGAACTGAGTTAGCGAACCGAAGGATTGATCATTGAGTGCTGACCTTGGAAGACTATCTGACATTGATCAATAAATGTTCGACTTGGTTTTCCCCACTACAATGAGTGGAAACTGGAGACAGCGGTCGCGAGATAGAGTCGACTGAGAATTTACAGCGGAAGTAGACAAGACGTTCCGTTCCCTTTTTCTGCTACAAAACACTGTTTTGGCCTAAGGGCCGAGATCAGGACGCTTCAACATGCAGGTTGCAAGTTGTAATCCTTCACCGTCAGTTAACCTACCCCTATTTGAAGATGGTGGACACCTTTAATTCATTAACAAAGTTAGATAAAGTAGACAAAATAAAACATTTCAATACAAGTTATGTGCCGTCTGCATATCGATATACGAGGGCGTTTGAAGATTCGAGTTAAAAAGTGTACTCGACGCTGAGAAGCCAGCGAAGTGAGCTGAACAAATTATTTCCTTGAGAGGAAGACTTTGGTTCATTTTTATTCCTTGCGACTGATCGCAAAAATCGCAGATTATCTACTAAGAGTGTACATGGATTGAGACTTACTTGATTCCGAATGGACCCGGTTTATCACCACGAAGACAACCCTCTTGTAAGATGTGCGCTACCGTGTAGTACGCCATGTAGATTGTTGAATCGGAAAGTGATTCAATCAACCACTTTTCGTCCCAGGGTAAATGGGTCCCCAGCCCATACGTCCGTGAGCAAGCGTGCTCTTGCAACCAGTCTAATGTGGCCTCCAAGCTTCGGCGAACCTGAAAGGGAATAGGGGATTCAGATGTCCTGTTCCATTATTATAAACAGCGAACCTGACGTTTTTAAACAAAAAATATCAAGTACGAGGAGCACGACAGAATTTTCAACTCCGGGTGCTAGCGTCGACCAACCCTACCAATGGCAATTAAGCTAGTTACCGGCGGTGGTCAACTGGATTGAGCCGTGGAGTTTGGACATGAAGATCGCTGATTCGGATCCTATCACCGCCGCTCAACTTCCCCACTCGGCAGCCCTCCGTTGGCCGTGGCCTTCTCGAAAAATGATGTACACTGTTATTTTATTAACAAAAGGAAGTAAAAAAGATAAAACATTTTAAGTACCAGCCATATTTGACTGTTTCGTCCTCCAACACCGTCAAACAGCGAAGACATAGCATATTAACGTGTGCACCAATGTGGGGAAATTTATACAAATTGGCTTCTTGAACTGGTCATACGAGTCAAACGATAGTATCGGAGTCAGGATGACGGGAACAACTAAGAGACAGTTAGACTGCCTATCATCAACCAAAACTACCTTTTAGCACGAAAATGGGACTAACAAAAACAGTGTCTGTCAAGTTCGCATCAAATAATACAAAAATCTATAATGTTTATTGTTTCGCCCACGTTTGTCAGACATACCACCCAAGTAACAGAATTTCAAGGAACTGGCAGAGTTGCTCAGCAAGTTGATGGTGGTAAAAGGCATAAATTTAGGAATGTATGAAATGGTCTTCAGATTTTGGTGGTGCATGGCAATTCGCTGTCGCCTGGATCGTTACCATATCTGACTTAATGAAACCTTGTGATTCTACGACACTCCAAATTTCAGTGTTCCCGGTTTGCCTCCCCCGTGTAATGAGCCCGAGTGGGTATAGGTCATACCACTACGACTAGACTCACGCTTCAATCTGATCACTTTCGCTGGACTGAAGCACTTGTGGTGTCGGCCTGATATTTCACTTAAGTTGAAAGGTTGTGTGTGCTGTGCCGTAGTGCGCACAGTTCTTTTGTACGGTTGCGAGACATGGAATATTCGTGCGGGAGATGTTTGTCGGCTAGAGGTTTTTGACCACCGATGTCTAGGTAATATGGCTCGGATTAGATGGAGTGACCAGGTGAGCAATGTGGAGATCAGGAATCTAATACTGCGTGCCAATTCTGAGGACACCTTGTTTCAGTGTATGAAACTTAGTAGACTACGCTGGTTGGGCCACGTGTTGCGCATGGCAAACACTCGGCCACCATACCGTGCCCTGTTTTGTGTTCCTCCCAAGGAATGGAAGAAGCCATCTGGAAATCAACAGATGACGTGGCAACGTAGGTTGAGAAAACGTACAGTAAATTAGGTATCTCACGCCTTCTTGGTTGGGGTCTGAAAGATCCGTCAACCAGTTGGATGGAGACAATGAAGGATATGAAAATGAACCGCGAACAGTTGCGATCGTGTTCTCATTTTCTATTGAATCAGAATGATTGAAAGAGTGCATTTGTACAGCTAGACTGTGTTCCGTGCGTTGGCTACAGTAGCATCTTAATCTTTTCCCGCCTGTGTAGATTCACTCCTTGTTCTCCTTGGATATTCACTCTTTTTATAGGAACTTGTAACACTGGGGAAAAGGTAGCGGTCAGTGAGGCTTGCCTTGCTGTTTATTGCTGAATGATGATGATAACTTTCGAAACCATTTCACACCATTGATAAGGAAGTGGACTGGCAGAAATGTAAAGTGGGCAACCAAGAATCTATTGTACCCACCGTCTAATAGAAAATACTGCTGTAATGAGGCCAAAGATTCCTATAGGGGTAAGCTGATGATAATCGCAGTTAGGCGGATCGTTGTATCAGGAACGCTGTCCAAGGTACACTACAAATATCTGTATCTTGAAGGAAGAAAGTGTGTAAATCTGATAAGCCTTCTATCACTTGATCACAAGATTCCAGGAAGGTAATAGATGTGTGAAGTTCAGAGTCCATTGAAAGAAAGGAGAGTAAACAAATCTGCTTAGAAAACACGGTAGCGTGCCTTTATTATTCCACAAACCGTAAGGTACAGCATATGTTGCGGTCGGATTCATCGAAAAATAAAAGGAACGAGATAATTGACAGCTTGCGTGACACATCCACATGGATAATGTGTGCACAGTGTCCTCATAAACAATGTGTCGATAAAAGTCATGTTTGCAAACTCCACAGCAACTTACCTCATCTGAGACCGATAACTGTGACAAAGCTTTTTGGGTGATTTCCTTCCACTCCTGTAACCCATAGTACAAAAACCATTGGTCACACAGAGCCACAACCGCTTCGTCCCCACTTCGTGAGATCACAGTTCGTTCGGGTTCATAATAAATAATGCCCTCGCCCTGGTTAAGTAGGGAAAGGAAGGTGTTAATACTTAAGTAGATTTATCTGGTCATGGGAGGACTAGCACATCTCGTTACAAATCAAGAATCTGATGAGCTTTGCCTCAAAAGCAAACAAGGACAATAATGTGAAAGTCGATACGCTATCGGGAATTACAGGGCTGGCGGTAATCATTCCGCAGCCTAAAAGCCAAACAGAGCAATCCAAGATCTGCCCGCTAGTTTCAGAACTATGAGCAACAGATTTAGAACACTGGAATTACTGATAAATTACGGGTGAAAAAACCTCTAAACAACATCGGTCTGAGTTCCTGCCGGGACCCAGTGCAGAGCTGTATGACACCGAGCACGACCCTGGTTTTTGCAAAAGAAAGTGACCAATACTTCGAGAGTCAGTCGTGACCAAGGTGTGCCCAGAATCATTGAACAAACGGCAACGGATAAAATGTGACAGTGTCAAGAGCGTTGAGGATTCTCGAGGACTAATCGTTCCTCCTAAAAATACTACAAGAGTTCACGGACGACACTGCAACGTGGCAAGTGTAACTAGCAGACGAAATAAGGCCATTATCTGTTATCCTATTTCACCAACCGTGGAAGATTAACCAGAAGAGCTGCATGGACCGATCATCTGGCCACTAGCTCACTTGGAATTACTCTGCTTCCTAGCAGATCATGCTTGTTTGCACGAAGACTGAAGGTGCATCCTTGAATGAAAAAGCCTACTCTACAGTGAGCGACCGATAATAGCAATAACCTACAAAGCAAACAATCATGAATTAGTCTGCCCTTGAAACGCACGTCTCGCGCTCTTAGCTCGCAAAAGAAAATGATCTTCCATCGTACGCCACTGTTCTTTTTCTCTCCTATTTAATGTACTCCCTTTTCACTCAATATTCTCACACTAATCGAGAACTCTGTAGGTCATACCCAAAGCCTTCGTTGTACTTAGGCTACCTGCAGAGAAGTCATCTATCAGTAGGATGCACCGGTGAACACTAGCGGTTCGCAGCCGTGGAAATCAGTGACGGATAGGTGCAACATCATGTGCTGAAGTTCAACAAACCGTTCAGAGCCTGCCCGGTAGCGTAATGGCTAAGGCGTTTGACTCAGAATTGTTTGTCCCGGGTTCGCGTCCCAGTTCGGGCTCGGTGGATATGCACTGCTGATGATTCCTAACAAGGATGAAACAGCTGTACAGTGCTTCCATGGTTTCTTTATGGTGAGTTGAGCGATGATATCACATGGTGAATTATTTCATGTAAACATTCAATCTCCTACTACTAAAATGAATCATGAATTAGTCTGCCCTTGAAACGCACGTCTCGCGCTCTTAGCTCGCAAAAGAAAATGATCTTCCATCGTACGCCACTGTTCTTTTTCTCTCCTATTTAATGAACTCCCTTTTCACTCAATATCCTCACACTAATCGAGAACTTTGATCAGCCGTACTACTGATAATATCGTTGGAATCAGCTTTGTTCCTGTTATCTTGCTTCCTATTTCAGCTGGCTTCCAACTCCAATCGAATTCGGTCCTGCCGGTTGATGCGTTTATCTGACCTCGATAACCGCTTAAATTTAACCCCACCTGATATGCGAACCCCAATGCATATAAGACAACGGGCGTGTTTAGCTCGTACACGGGAGACCCCAATCGTCAACGTTTTATGTTCAAGAGATTAGCATTCAGGACTTCAACTATGGAATTCGACGGAGATCTACATCTAATCCCAGGTGAAGTTTCATCTGTGCCTTTCTGGGGACACTGGCCGCAGCTACCAGGCTTATTTTTGTTGATGTCTTACTGAGGAGGCTGAGGCTGAACCACCCGACTAGATGCCAGTCGACACCCAACTATGCGCAGTAAGACTTAGTGATTCGTTCAAGGCGAGCAATGGACGCTCCGATAAACGTAGTTTCATTATCGTCTGAGCGTACACACATACAGTTTGCGGTCCTGGTGCAATCAAGAACGCTTTCTATCAAAAGCTCCACCACCTTGCATCCGCAGTAAGACGCATTGGGGCTATGACTTTAGCAGGAGACATAAATGCTCGGGTAGGTCGCCTCTCCTCAAACGAGGAGTATTTAGGAGAAACTGTTGGCGTGGATCTCCGTCGTTCAGGAAATGGGACCGGTCTTAATGACTTTGAAAGTCTGAGGTAGTCGCAGCTCAGGTTGTTGGTTTTCCTGAGGTTCTAATTGCTGAGCTTCACATTTAGATCGTTACCGTTTTATCAACAATCGAGGTGACATCGCCAATGAGTGCGCCACATTGCGGTGATGGGTAAATAAGTTAATTTTTCAGATCAGCAGGAAATTTCATGTTTCCAAAGGATTTATCACGCGAAATGGACTGTTTGGCTCGTTTAAAGGTATATGGCCTGAAAAACCCAATGACGGATTTGAGCGCCATGTTGATGTTCGGTAAGCTGTTGAGAACTGCCTAGCGTAGTAGCCAAGGCGTTCGACAAAACTGTTTGTGCCGGGTTTGCATATCAGTTACGGTGCGATGGACACATCACTGATGACTTCCAAAAGGGATGAAACCTATAGATGATGTTCGATGATTTGCAATAGCAGGTAAGATGTTGACACTGCGTAATGAATTACAAGGAAAAATAAGCCAGCGCATATAGTTGGAGTTCAAGCATCTAAAATTAGAACTTCCAACTAGGCTGAAAAAATCCGACCGTTTTACCATACAGAACGGTTGATCAAACTCACCGCAGTGACCAGGTCCTGTTGTACCCCACTCTTAACAGCTTTTACTTTGCAAGTCGCGTACTTCCCGACTAACATGACCTGGAAGAAAAAAATGATACCAGCAGGTAGATGAGTCTCACTCCATCATAAAAACCGGCCTTGTAGACCTTTTCTTTCGCTTCAGCCAGTTTATCTGTGTCATTCTGGCTTTGAATTTTCATCTGTTCTACCATTGTGACGGCAGCCAATTTCCCCATACCGGGCGTTTCAATAATTTCCACCTGAAAAGTGAATTAACTGTAAACCTTGTTACTGGGAAGCTTACCGGTTCGAATGGCATCACCATTTCATCCGCGATGTGATACTTTTCGCGCATGAGCTGAAATGATGGAAGCGGCGGGCGTTAAACCAATCCATGCGGGATGATTAATTATAAATCCTCTTTACGAAGACAGCACAACAGGCATCAAGAGCACCGAGTAAGCCACATGAGATGTATAATACTCTTACCGGCTTATTTTTTAGGTCTCGTAATGCGGCAAAGTCGTCGGGAGCATCACTTGGGACGCTAGTTACCACTCCAGTACCTTTCGTAGATTTTATAGAGAGCATTGGAAGGACATACACTCCGTCCCTGTAGCAGGAGAGAGGAGCTTGAACTTTGAGCCCGAGCAGATGAGCACCCGTGAAGCGAGCAACAATGTCCAATTTTCCCCAACAGGAGGGATCCAAGATACCCTGAAATCAAAAAATTTTAGAAGCATAATTTGCTTTATTACGAACAAGCTAAAACGTTACCCAGGGATGTGCAAGTAAAAATCTCACCTGCATTCGTAGTATAGCCACGCATATCGTAGGCTAACGGACCGACATAAAATAAAAATAACAGGAGTGAACAAAACATGCTCGGCGCACACAAAGAAATAAACCAAATACCAGTCGTGAACGTAACCACAGACAACCGTTGAACTCGATCCGATGACGAAAATGCATTCGCCAAAAACCACCAGGGAGGACGGCTAAGATAAAGCAACGACTATCCTGTTCAATATACGAATAAATCACCACTGGCATCAACAAGAACATTAGCACCAGCTGGCAGCATTGAGCAATAGGACGAGATCCATTGACTGCTACCTTATGCACCGTGTTACACGTTGCAGTAAAGCGTGAATATACAAAGTAGACGCAAAGTTGATCTACAAGATGGCATAAAGAAAACAACGCCGTTGATTTCCAGACGAGAAATGCACTGTCTAGCTGAAAAAATGCATACATTTTAATCATTCTTATTTGGTAAAATATGACAACACGATCCCTATCGTTCAGGGTTCGTTCCCATATCCTTCAGTATCTCCAGCCAGCTGGTTGAAGCGTTGTTGGACCCTAACCACGAAAATGTGAGACTTCTACTACACCTGAATTCATGAATTTCCTTATTAGCGGCTGCCACGTCATCCGTTGTTATCCGCGCGGCTGCTACCATTCTGAAGTTATTTCTAATGTTTGAGCTTGTCTGTTGCTTTGTGCTCAAAGTTAGTTTCATACCATACGTTTTTTCATTTCACTTTATCTGCTGCTGTATCAAGCACGAGTCCACCCGCACTTGAAGTACAATCATGAGGTGAGGCTTCACCTGTCTCTTATTTTCCTATCGGGCTTCAACGAAATGTCATCGGGTTGGTCGGCGACCCTTCACTAACTTTGTAATCACTAACCTATCGTCGGGCCCTTGCCCTACTAGTACCGTTTCGTCTTTTGTCCTTCGGAGCTTGACGTGGCAGTTTCTTCTCTTACAACCTTTTCACTCACTTCTAGCACGGGCAGCAAGTTACCTTAATCAAATTTTTGTTTGTAGATGTCGTGCTTCTGTCTTTGAATCTGCTTTTTCCCCGGTCATCAAAACCATGGAACACCACCGCACTTCCTGTTTTTCCAAGTACCTACAGCCATTCTCTTCTCAAACTTGCTCTATTTGAGTGTCCATCGTCATTCCCTATTACAAAACTTCTTTTGAACATGCGGTTCACTCCTTACACGGTATTTCACTTTACGCACAACAAAATCCTGATTCATTATCAATTTACCGTCAGCTGAGTGAAGCCAACCTTTGGGACGAGCGCAGAATGCACCTAGGTAAGCATTAAATGTAAATAATGGGTATATACATTTTTCATGTTTGTCGACAAACATGACGGGTGACTTTACATCCAATTAAACGAGATTTTGTGACTGAGCAATGAAACAGCCTTGCAAGTACCATTAATGACTCATGGGACAACGAAAGTTGGTTCAACAGAATCTGAATCAGACTCCGTTCAAATGAGCGCGATCCTTTCCGTGGGACTTGAGGTGACGTATACGAAGAGGTAACTTTAGTACGGCACTTGTTATCAAGAGCGTGGGCATAATGATCTGGCTATGAAATACGTTGGGTAAACTGCGGAGATGGACTTGTACCCATTATGAGAAATTGCCTCGGGGAAATAATTGCATGTTATTCAAAGCGCCCTCAGGTAGTGGTTATGGAAATGGCTGATGGCAGGATGAAACTGGTCTCAGCTAACTAAATGACCAAGTTCCTGACAACTTTTGTTTTCGTTTGATACACGTCCAGTTCATGATATCACAAGAATCCTGCAGCGGTACTAAGACTGCGCAGTTGTGATTTAGCAGAGGAAAGAGTGAACTCGCCATGCTTCTTGCGGGATTTCGCGGTATTCAGGCTATTCCGTCGTTCCGCACCCTCTGATAATCCTTTTTTAGTTTAAGAACAGTTTCCGCAAGCAAGAATTGGATAGGAACAAGCAAACTTCTTCCCTGAAATAACTCCTATTAGTGGAACTCAGATTAGGCTACCAAATCATGCGACTGAGGTCGACGGTTCACACGTGATATGTCGGCCTGCAATATGCATCGTTACAAGAAATACGCAGCGCAATCTAGGCCTAGGCTAGTAAAAATGGCCAAAGGTTACTAAGCGATGGGAAACTTTTGAAGGTGTTAAGACAACTTCTGGGTCACCACCAGTCCTACTGAGAGCCCTGGCTGTGAATGAGTCGGCTGGTAAGCGTAGCAACCAGAATACTGGCAGTCGGTATCGTAGGACCAGCATATGTCCCAAATCGCGCTGATGCCCTGGAGAATAGACCCTCTACGCAAAGTGTTAGGATGGCTCCGACCTGGGAAACTTGAACTTCGACAGCTAGCTGAACAGTATAAGCATACTGACGAACCATACGTGGAAAAAAATAGATGGACAGATTTAACAAAAAACACGTGCAGTTTACCATTTTACCATTATGATTCCGATAGCAATGTCCGCAGGCATACTTATGTCCAATAATACAGTTATGCTGACACACTGAAATCCATTGAATTTACTGTCCGGGATAAGGTCGGATCAGGACTTTTCGGTCACAGCTATCTTAATCTCCAGTGTGTATTATTTTAAACATGAATCACTTAGTTGCAAGATTTCTTCGTCTTATTCCGGCAAATCGATACGGGAAACCGCGAAATTTGCAACAGTGAATTTTTTTTCAATGCCCTTGGGATAGTAATGCTACCAAATGGTATTATGATCAGTCCATTCGCCAATAAAACTAACGGGCGATGGCGGCTGATTTGAAACGGCCTACGCAAACCAAAGTCCTTTGTGATAGACAGAAAATAGAAAAGTCGAAGGATTACGGAAGCAGAAGCGATACAAAAAATTGCCCAAGAAAAACAAAAAAGAAACCAGTAAATTTCAAAATCACAAGTTGAATACCTGATAAGCCATATTAAAAGCGGCACGTTCCGTACAAACGAGAATGCATGATTCACGGACTGATCGAACGGCAACGTATTCAATATCTGGATGTACCCAGCAATTGGTTTGTCCATACATGGTTTCAGGGCGAAGAGTAGCAGCCGCAAGGAATATTGGCTCCTTTTTCAAATCCAATGATCTAGAGTAAACAAAAGAGCAAACGCAGATGACTCTTAAACATAAATTTTGATTTTTCACGCAAAAGTTTATTTATTGGTGAGGATGGCTGTTCGAAAAGTTCGGATGCAGGAATGTTATCACTAACGGAGACGGCATTATCGCTGCATAAGGCTGAAACTAAATGTGGGCGTTACATGGTAGATACAACTTAAATATCCACTAGTTCCCCTTTGAGGATTTTCGCCTCATATAGCTTTTGTTTTCCTAATGGGATTAAGTCCGGGGCACCTGTCTAATTTCAGGCTGCGCCAAAAAACATGATACGGTTAAAGAGGAAAGAGTAAATGGAATCAAAGCGAAAAATTAGCGGGAAAAGCAAGATTTCCGTATTTCGTTGTGTAGCGGTTTTGTATTAACGACGGAGTACAGGAAAAAAAGAATTCCATGCAACACAGCTCAATGATTTCCCGAACGGCAAATCCGATTAGCCGTACACCTGATATCTATTTCAGATGGTTGGAGCAGTTATGAACAAGGGCTAGGATACCAGCTTGGAATTCCTTTGAGCGATAATGCAAAGCTTCATCTTGGCCGAGGATGTCTTAGACTCCGAGTTGGCTAATCGACTTGAATGCCACTTGAAACGCATCGGAATGATCGGATGTCTCAAACAGCCTATGCTGAGGAAATCCTACGCACTGCCATCTCGTGGCCGATGTGTTCACAATAAAGCAGAAGTGCGAGGGCGACTGCTTGGTGATCTCCACTAGTTTGACCGGTGTCGAGCAACCAAACTAGGAAGTGGAAAAAATTAATTCCAAGCCAAACGCGGGTGCCGTACAAAGCATAAGGACGTGGGAAACGGGTGCACTGAGCACCCGTGATGTTTGGCTTCATCCAAAGGGTGTACAAACTGAGCATTCAGAAACCGATCCAGAATGAGCTACGAAATCCTCAAAGCATCCTGAAGACATAAAGGTAACATCGCACAATCAAAGGTTTTGGACAGCACCTTCTCTATGTCAACCGTCCAAATACGAACATCGACTGCAAGCCGAACGAGACCTATTGACTGCTACCTTATTCACCATGTTAAACGTTGCAGTAAAAAGCTCGAATATACAAAGCAGACGCAAAGTGAATCTACAAGATAGGATACAGACAACACTTGACTCTTCACGTGGTCATTCCATCCCATCCCGATGATACATCACAGACACTGATGATCAAAAACCACCAGGCGATGAATATGTTCGACAAGCAACCATACAACAGGACTGAGAACGTATTGTTCAACTGTACACATGACCTATCAGCGTCACTGAAATCTTGGGCAGCGCAATAAGCGCTTCAGCCCAGTTTAAACGCCCCGAGCTTTGGATAAACGCTTGCTCACCTCTATTGACGAATGACGTGGCAGCCGCTAATAAGGAAATTCATGAATTCAGGTGTAGTAGAAGTCTCACATTTTCGTGGTTAGGGTCCAACAACGCTTCAACCAGCTGGCTGGAGATACTGAAGGATATGGGAACGAACCCTGAACGATAGGGATCGTGTTGTCATATTTTACCAAATAAGAATGATTAAAATGTATGCATTTTTTCAGCTAGACAGTGCATTTCTCGTCTGGAAATCAACGGCGTTGTTTTCTTTATGCCATCTTGTAGATCAACTTTGCGTCTACTTTGTATATTCACGCTTTACTGCAACGTGTAACACGGTGCATAAGGTAGCAGTCAATGGACCTCGTCCCGCTGTTCAGCGCTGTAGGATAAGGATGACAACACTAATTCTTGAATAGTTTATTAATGTGGAAATGCTACCGTGATTAGATTGACAGCGCCATACTTTTAAATTTTTCAGGGCGATGCAAATGGCTTTCATACGGTGTCTACATGACATCTAGTTATGGGCCACAGGTCGAGTTTCCACACCAGCAGTGACGCCGGGACTGCTGTTCAAAACAGCAACATGACCACTGAGAACTGACGTACTAATGGTTTCGGTGTTTGATCACCGCTGTCATCGTAGGATTGGTAGGATATGGTGCGAGAATTTTATCGGTACCTCAGAGGTTTGGCACAAGGTACGGGGACCTACGGTTTAACTTTTAAACCAGGAAATGAATATGAACAGACTAGTGTGGTTGGGACATATTTTGGGCATCCCTACGGAACGACTGCCCGGTTGCGTGTTGTTATCTGAGGTAGATATTAGTTAAAAGATGGCTGGAGGTGGCCAGTCCATGAAATGCGAAAAGTATGAAAAATTTAGTCGGTGGAATGGACCGCGTAGGTTCAATTAGAATGTCGGGTTGAGATCCACGAGAGTCCTTAATGCAGTGGTTGGAGGTAACAAGTAATATGGTTCAGTGTCGGAGTGAGCGGGATTTGTGCGTCCAGCATGTCTTTTCTTCAGCATAGTTGTTCAACTTACTATTTTGCAGTTGATCTTTCACTATTCCCCGTTCTAGTTTTTCCCTTTCAGTAGATGATTTCGTGAGGCACAAAGAAAAACCAGAGCACGAAGGTGCAAGGCTAATGGCTGTGAATGCTGAAATAACTTCAGGGGCATATAAGCAGAGCCCTTAGGTAGCCAAAACTTAACCGGCAATACAGTGGACGAAGTTTGGGGTCAGTAGGAAGCTAGGGTACAGATGCCGGCAACAACAAGATGAGTGTAAGTAGCAAAATTCAGCTCTTTATGAAGGAGAAATTACCCTGGAAAATAGGTCACCGATTACTACTAAAAAGAAATATGCTAGATGAGTTCCCATATACTGAGTCGACCTAAATATTATAAAACATTTACGCTGATGGTCTTCACAGACGGGGAAGGACACCGCCGGCACCATAGTAAAAGTGCGCTCTACCAGATGAGACGCAACCATGGAGTTCAGTCGCTAATATTTGGCGCTGATATTGACATAGTAGTTAGTCACTTTACGGAAATAGAATGCCAACTTATCTCCACCGTTATTTCGTTTATGCCGGATGACATCACCTGAGAAAGTCATGGGACCACTTAAAATAGCAAAGCATAATGAAACCAAACCAATCAGCAACGACCGGTAGTTGAGGCGACGTGGAGATGAGTTTTAAGATACGGCAATTACAGGATAATGAAAATCATTCTAGACAATTAGCTTTTGAAAGGCATGGCAAACTGTCAATGTACAGTGGGGAACAGTGTGAAAACCCTAGCTGCGATTATCCAGAGTATGTCTAGTTAGATGCAGTGAAATGTCTTCATGCAATGGTCAAACCCCGGAGCCGGCGGTGTCCTTGCACTCGAACGTTTTACCTTAAGAACTGTCTTAGGGTTGTTATTCGTCACTCTTTGTTCATTTCGTTTTTGAGCAGATAATCCTGCAAAGCAGAAGACGCATCAGTGCACGACCAGTGATTGGAAAAACTGGAGTGGGTAAGGGTGGGCCGTATGCTACGCAAGCCCACAGGTCAACATCCTCGGTGTAAGCTGTTCTCCGAGGCCGATTTTGGTTGAAAGATTAGTGATGGTTCCATTACCCCGAAAGACATCTCCTCATATGGTATTTGAATGACCATTAAAAAAACTTGTAAAACTAATTGCGTGTTAATGCCATTATGGTGGATCTCGTCATCAGGACTGCAGATCGCATTGCGGTGCTAAGGCCAGTAACATCTCAGGCGCGAGGCGAGTCGGTCTGCAAAAAAGTTAAACGCGGTTATTGACTCGAGACCGTAACCAAGATGGAGGCCACAAGCAGTGTGTGTCAATTCACACATTTCTTCAGCTTTCTTCGCTCAGGGAAGGGTAAAAAGGAAATCCATTCAACTTGCCTGGTGCGATTCAATCACAGAAGTCATTTCTGAAATGGATGGCGAGATAACCAGATGGGAAAAATTTCAACGAGCTATTCCATCGCTCGCAAAACAGACCGACATTGACTTGACCTTGGCTCCTCGCATACTCAACCGTGATGTGCCGTTATTAGAGGAAGCTAAAGGGGTCGCTGCTTAAATTTTGGAAAGTCTCCCGGTGAAGATAGAATCTGGGCGGGAGCCTACAAGACTCGTTTATCGACAGTCGCCGAACGACTTGATATCCTATTCCGCTGAGTGTGGGAATATAGGAAAATGTCCGTCCAATCGATGCACCTAGGTTCTACTCTGCCACCCACCTCCGAAAAAGGCAGTGGTAGAATGGTGTGCGGGAAACACCAAAGCTTCGGCTCGTTAGACGAGATTCCAAAAGTGTTCGCTAGGCTAGTATTGAACTGCTGCCCCGCTGAGCACACGCATCCGGACTAACGACGGTTACCGTCCGAAAAGCGGATGCAGCGACCAAGTGTTCATGTTCCAGAGAATTCTGGCATACCGGAGCTTCATTGACAGATGCCCCCTTGACTTTCGAGTAGCATTTGATTCAGCAGACCGCAAGTCACTGTTGAAGATACTGTTTGCACATGGCGTTCCATTCAGACTGGCCAGTTTGATAAAGCTGAACGATCCTAGAACAAAAGCGCGTGCACGGGCATACGGCAAAGAGTCTCGTTCATTCACACAATGATGCCCGCGACCTCCAGTGCCACAGATTGTGTCACGCAACGTGCAATAGGCGGTTTACAGGAGCATCCAAGGCTTTGCAGATTGAGGTATTAGAGTTTAAATTTTCGGACGAACTAGTGGTGCCCCGAAAGAACCTGATGGTGCTACAAGCGTTTTAGTCGGGTTGATGACCACGATTTCCATTGGTCTTGAGGCAAACACCAACAAAACCAAAATTCTCGCAATGTCTGCAAGTCGTCCAAGCCAGGTTATACGACCAAATGGCCGGACGGTGATTTCTTTTGGATCTAAAATATTCTGACCCCACATTCCTGTCAAACGGATAAAATGAGGGCAATTTCAAGCGGCGCATCAAAGCAGCTGAAACAGCGTTTTTGGATTAACGAAATACCCTTTAGCGATAGAACGAGGTCAACCATAGAAACTACCTACGTTCACTAAAACAATCATATATATATATATATATATATATATATATATATATATATATATATATATATATATAGGACGGATAGAGGAGCAGAGGCGCGTGTAATCTTTCTGTCCGTACTCTCACCCACTGGAAGCGCCCCCCTTTATTTGTTTCGACCATCTCTTGTGTCGGGGTATGTTGGAAGCAAAGTAGTGAGTGTTGAATCCCAGGGTCAAACCACAATTACCCTCCCTTATAAGCCCTAATCTTGTGGGCCATCCCCCTGAAAAAGCAACGGACAACCTTACTGTCCGAACGATGAACCTCGCGTTTTCAAGTGGTTTATTTAGTGGATCCAAAATGTATACAGTACACCAGAACAATGAGTGCATGCAAAACAGGCCTACCATCTTCTAGACCACCAACGAAAAGTGGATCATGCCACATTAATTTCGCACGACGCCTCACCGATTAGCAGTCTGCAGACTACGGAGAAAGTCACGGCCAGGTTTGTACTTCTATGTAATCTAAACGTATGTTCCACAGAGAAAAAATGTTTGAAAATATATAACATCGCGGAATAAAGATGATTTTAACATGTGCGGAAAATACATAACCAGACACAACCAACTCCAAACCTGCTTTGGGGGTCCTGACAGTCATTTCATTTGATTAATGTGTAATATTTTGCGGTACAAACCCGCCTGCCACCCGTACGGATAACGTTAACTAATAACTCATGGAAGATAAAGTTATTATTACCTTCCACAACTTCGTTTCGGAATACCATACAAATGTTGGATTGTTTTCCCTTTCGGGGAAATTCACCTGGGTATATCTTTTTCCCGTATAAAATCGTTCTGTTCGGTTTCCTTTCATAGCAGAAGAGAAATTGCCATCGACAGACGCCAATTCTGCGTAGAATTCGGAATTCACTCCTCCTTGCTTGTTAGATATTATGAGTGAGCGGCCGTCCGAAAAATGCAATGCTCCTAAGGTAAAGCAGACAGGAAAGAAATTAGGATATTATCATCAAAAAATATCACCAATACTCTAAAACGGACACTTTCCGCAAACCAGTAATCACATTAGTTTCCGTAATTTTACCACCAATGGACCTACATGACTGCCAATAAGATTACTGCCCCATCCCGCAAACTTTCAAGGGCCGAAATCACCGGTCTTCTATCCTTCCCCGCCAGCAAAGCACTTACCAGGTTGCGAGGCAACGCTTAAGACAAGTAACCATTCACACTTCAAAATTTGCAAAACTACAACGAAACGATTATTCGGTATTTGTCAAACTGGTGATCGTAAGTTTGGACCACATGTACGCCCTATTGTGCGTCGTTGTTTGTTTGGGTGAACGTGTGCAGTTGAAAAACTGAAAAGGGTTTTGATCACCGATACTTTAAAACAGCACAGGTCTTTCCTTGGTTTCAATAATTTAAGGTGGGCCCTCCACCAAGTTTTCTACTAATCTTGACCAACAAGACGTTTTAGAAATCGTTGCGGGTGCAGCTAATTAAAGCGATGCAAACACAATTCCTGTGTACGTCCCAATATCAATCCGACAATGAACTTGAACGGAGGTTGCATAGATGCATGGTCGATATTTCTCTGCAACAAGACTGGAGAATGAGATCACACTCCACGCCGGGCACGACGCTCTGCTCACGGGAGAATCTATTATACTATTCAAACCAACGGCAAATTCGGAAGTGGTTATATCTCTCTATGTTATTATGTATTTGTCAAATACTGTATTGTTCGTGCTTGCAAAGAGGCATGGCAACTCAAAGTGGAAGGAATTGGGAAGTCTATCTATTCTTGAGATTATAAAGTGGTCCCCGCGCACCACAAATCGCAGCAGAAAGTGCGTGCTTATTACCTAACGTCTGATGACGTACCCTTTTGGATCCACAAAAGAAAAAAAACCGTGTAATTTTTGTCAAATCGGAAATTTAGGGAAAGACGTGTGACCGTCGACTGAGATAAGAATTAAGACTGTTTATCAGTATTTTTCGCTATTTTCCTCCACGTTTATCTCTCTTCTATTCGTCAATTTTCGCATAAAGCGCATACACAGCCAAGTCTCAACGGTCGCGAAAGTACATTCGTACCTCCGACCACGATCCTAACATTGCCACCGGCACTTTGCGAATACGGGAAATCAAGTTAGTCCGGTCCCCCCGTCTTCATCCGTTGCATTTTTCCGTAAAAATCGCCCCTGAGCTCGTGCGACACCTTCAATTGGATCTCACGCAATCCAGACATTACGTACCTGAGAGAAAATTCCAATCACAGTCTTTCAATCCGATTACAGAAGAAATTTCATTTCTACCTCACTACACACAAGAAAACGAGTTCCGGCTTCGAGATGAAATACCAGTCCTACCAACACAATAAAACTTTGGCGAGATGAAAAAAAACATCCAAACAAGTACCCCTTAGTGTTACTCGTTCCCGAACGGTTGAGGACATCCGCAATCTACTTACGCTTCTTCAATTTAGACAGTACATCGCACAATATTCTAAATCCACACAGTTTCCAGTCCCGAGTACGTTATCAAGGCTACTAATTCCTCAACAGGAGAACACGAACGATTCCCTCCACTAAATCAAGACTCCTCAACTGACACAAGTAGAAGGGAAAATGGGTAAAAAGGGGAAACACCGAGGAACACCCACTGTCTATATCGGTGAACTCCGGGAGGAAATCACGCTCCAAAACAGAACACTGTTTCAGTTACGCCTCCTCGACAAAACAAGAGAACCGACATAATTGAAATGAAATCTTCTCGAAGGACATGCTTCAGTGGAATGCGCCCTCCACAGGAAGCTGCACGATCAAGACTAAGGGAAGCCCGCCCCATCATTCAAGATAGAAGTACAAAAATCCTCGAGTTGTCCCCTCAGAACGAGACCTCTTTGTTTGCGATACTTTGTGTACCTGAATAGGGTCAGTCACCATCCAGCGTTCCCTAAGAACTGACCTCCAACAGTTAGTAAAATTTATTGAGCAGAAAATTGTTTACTATTGGGACCGAACAGTGAAAATATGAACCTAATAGCGCCAACTTTTTCCTACGATTTGCGCAAGAGTGACGCTAAAGTGAGGAGGAAATTTTAGGAGTGTATTGTCATGTACGAGTTTTCACATTAGTAAGAGTAGCGTCGAACTAATGCAATTTGAAGTCGCAGACTCGGATTGTGTAGGTGGTACGTATTGCAGCCGTCTGTTGACTTTTTAGATACGGACCGAAAGCGGTAAAGATACATATTGAGTTGGACTTCGAATAATTGAAATATGTAGTTGGGCGAAATTGGAAGGGTGATTCTGCTGTGATCGGAGGCACAGATAGCTACAGAGTAACGTGCTGAGAGAGACGTGTCGGTAACCGTTGAACTTATCGAGTTCGATTGGTCAATATTTAATGTAAAGGATGTGCCGCACAAGATATGAGTAGATGTAAGGGATTTTTCGCTTCTGGTACCCGAGTTGTAAGCCGAATTATCACGTGGGCAGGCCGGGGGAGCTTGAAAGATAGATGGCTTTTGATAAACTATTCATCAAGAAACTCGTCTGCATTTGTGATGGCAACACAACAACCCAAAAAAGAGACTAGGTCGGATGACCGGAGCGAGCGCAGAACACAATGGCATGTGCCGGAAAAGACCAACACGAGCAACTGGTCTAATTGTCCGAGGTCTACGAAAACAGGAACGGCTGCTCTCGAGATAAGGCTATACCTCCGAGCTTTTATGGAACCCGCAGCCGAGTTCGTGAAAAAATGTCAGAATAATCAACCTGGAAATAGCGAAGCCTGATATAGCTAGCCCACACTGTCCTATCTGAGGGTACTGCGGTAATAAATTGTCACGGATCAAGTGGTGAAACACACAGCAAACGGTGATCGAATAGAAGTGTCTGCCTTTAAATATACTATCTCGCGCTTGTCCTGTGTGTTCTTAAATTCCCAAGCTTCCCAGAGGTCGGTGCTAAAAATCCGTCAACCCAAATATATACGGCGGTGCCCAGGTAACGTAGAATAGCGCGTGCGGTGTAGGCCGAGGAGGTTAGTTTCGAACCACGAGAAAAGAAAAAAAGCCAATGATTCGTTAAATACGTGCCAAGAGTCTTAACAGACCCCCACACCAATTGGAGAGCATACCACGAATGCTGAGATTGAAAATGAGTCACAGGATACAAGCATAGAAAAATGAAAATTGCAAATGTTACAACGAATCCCAAGATCCGGTCCATCTATTTTTCACCTGAATGACATCTGTGTCTAGAAATTGTTATCCGTAGAATTGTGACGCTTGTTTTGCAATGTTACCGAGCCTGAGGCATATAGTAGAATCGGAAATATGTTATTAATATTAACAGGTCAATATGTGCATAACAGTTGTCTACATTTCAATGAGCTCGTGCGTGATGTCTTTGAGTCTGATCACTTGCCTGTCTAACAACGCTATCAGAAATCTCTACATAGTGGGCTCTACGAGTGCAGCGTGTTATAATGCTTTATTATTGTGAGGATATAGTTAAAGACCGTTCCGCTTGGATGCAACTGTTCAAACCTGTATAACCACTCCTGATAGTAGTCTTGGAGCGGGCAAGAAAACCCCCAAAATCATCGTCAGACTCTTAGCATACCGTGAAAGGCAGTAAAACGTTATCGCATATGGACTTACTGCATCTAAATAAATTTTCTCGACACCTATTGTAAGCAAACTACTGCTCTGTTAAACACTGTATTTTCAATATTCAATATCAGTATCTGAGCTCCCCATACTTGTAAGCGTTCGCTGAATTCCGTAGTGTTTTTGCACCCTTAACAACTCACACCGGTCCTAGAGAACAAGATCATTCCACCGGCGTAGAGAAAATCCACTGTACCCTAGTATCCCTGTCACCGAAGCTGTTATTTATCTACTCTAGCGCCCATTTGGCCAATATAGTACCTGTAGCGGTTCACATAGACGTTGAAAAAACAAAGAGTGTCGCGATAACCCTCCTCTATTAGTAATTCTCATAACAGATTTGCGGATAGAAATAAAACCATCCTGTTACGCCAATAAATTGCTTCTGCATCAAGAACGATCCCCCTTTTACAACAATAGCACGGGCAGAGGAAAGCAATGAATGTCGGTAACATATAAGTGGTGTGTTTCGCGTATTTGTTCAATTACAGGCTGTGACTATTCACAAGTGCGAAGCTCTCCAATTAAAAACAAACGGAGGCGTAACTTGATTGACAGGCAATTGAAGTAACCTCTATGAGTTAAAACTGTTCCGAAAAACTCTCCAAGTGACAGGTCACTTGTTTTCTAAAGTACCTCCCATGCTCAGACATGTAAGCTCCCGTCTCTTGTCTGCTGTGTATGCCAAACACAAGCACTATCACTGCTGGTCACTCCGGAAGATCTTTATGTGCAATGCAACATCCAAAGGTCCGGTATCTAGCGCAAACACCATTATCTTAAAAGCCTCTTTGCCAGCGCTGAAGTGAAATTCCTCAACGTGGTAGACTTACTTTACCAGTCTTCGGCTTACATTACTAAAAAAACAGTAGAGTGTGCCAAAAATTACCTGGACCGATTCCAGATGGCAGACAACATCATGCGTCTGTTGTTCTGTGGATTGTTACAGCAGAAATTACTATACCCTGACACACATCAGGCTACTCTATTTCTCCTTAGCGTTGTAATATTAATCATCAGAGGCAAATTACGCACTATCAAGTTTCCAACGTCCAAATAGTTCCTAACCACCAAGGGCACAAACACAACATCTAAACGCATCAATTCAGGAACTCACTTCAGACAGACCTACTAAACTGATTATATGACTGCAAATCGTATGGAAAAAAGTTGGTCGCTGACTGAGACGTCGGATCGAAAAGTAACTAGCTACTTTCTCGATGCCACCATCAAATTTACATCTGCTTTTGTCTATGTTTGCGAACACGGGTAGACTTAAATTCAAAAGAGAACGCAAATAAGTCATGAGCTCTGTGGAGGCAATCTAACACATAAATCGTTTAATGCTTAGCACAGATCTGTCAAATAACAAAGGTATCTAGACTCCCGGAGAATACCACCTAATGATATTATTTAACTCAACGAAATATAGGCCCTGCACACCACGTCTGCCCCATCACTTTACTTAACCTTTCTGAACAAACACGTGATGCAGGTCCCAGCGCCTTTTCGAATTGACCACCAAATAATCGACAAGGGCTCGTCTCAACATCAATTTAAACGGGGAACTGTTAATTTGTGAATAAAATTCTAGTAACCAAAATTGATACAAATCTCGAAGGGAACAAAAAACACCAAAGCATCTACTTATCCACCCAAAAGATTTGAAGGTGGGTTACGGAATTCAGTTTTATCTGAGGAAACGTTTAAAAAAAGAAGCTGATACCCTGAAGGTTACTGACAACCAGCACCTGTGCATCACACAAAACGAACATACCTGAAAACTGGCTGTCATGTCTATCAAGATACCAGATAAAATCATGTATGAAGCAACAGTTT
>LUCM01001076.1:467987-483261 GCA_008360955.1 Fasciolopsis buskii | reverse complement strand
GGGATATAGTAGTCCGGCCGTAAAATGCTGAGCTCGTGCGACACCTTCAAGGATTCACGCATACAGACATTAGCTGTACCTGAGGAGAAAATTCCAACACGTCCTTTCAAGATTACAGAAGAAATTTCATTTCTACCTACTACACACAAGAACGAGGTTCGGCTTCGAGATGATCCAGTCCTACAACAGCAATTTAAACTTTGGAGATGAAAACATCCCAAACGTACCTATGTTCTCGTTCCGACGGTTGAGGAAAACCCGCAAATTACTTACGTCTTCATTTAGAAGTACATCGCACATATTCTAAGTCACACAGTTTCCAGTCCGAGTACGTATCAAGGCTACTATTCTCACAGGAGAACACGACGATTTCCATAATCACCTCAATGACACAGTAGAAGGGAAAATGTAAAGGGAGAAAACTACGAGGGACACCACTTCTAATGGTGAACTCGGGAGGAAGATCACCCAAACTATGAACTCTGTTTCAGTCGTTCGACAACAGAAACCGAATAATTGAAATGAATTTCTCTGAGACATTCTTCAGTGGGAATAAGCGTCACAGAGCTGCACGATCAACTAAGGGGAACGCCTCATTCAGATCAAGAAGACAAAAATCCTCAGTGTCGAACAAGCTCGTTTTCAGTTATTCGTAATCATGCCAATATATAACATTATATATGACTTACTGCAAGTGAGAAGGGGATGATAGGTTACAGTTCTAGTAATCAAAATAAGTCCACTGTTGTGTGTGTGCGCCTGTAAGAAACGGATGGTGGTCGAAATTATAGGTTGGGGGGATGCGGTTCACACCGATAGCCGAGGTCTGTAAAGGATTCGATAGGTTTTCGGGCGTGCCGAGTGGGTCAGGGGAGCTTCAATGTTTGTACGAACTGCTTTTGGGCACACAACGAGGGATCGCAGACAAGACCCGGGATTTCACCAGTTTTGATAACCTACTTCGGACTTTGTAGATTATTCTGAACGCTTCAGCCACATTGGTTGGAATCAATCAAGTGTGAACACACAGCACTGGTGATAGTTTTAATCATTCCTGCGTTTAACCAAGCCGGGTGGTGTTCACGAACCCGTTCGGATAGGCGTCTGGATGTACGGCCAATGTACGCTGCCCCACAGGAACAGGTGAATGAGTATATACAGAATGAGGCCATAGAATCCGGCATACTATCTTTTAGGTGTGATTGCACGAGTGACTTTGATGTAAACATCATTTGCAGTTTTGCTGCGTGGAACGTCTTATCGACAGTTCCGGACAATCTATGATAGATGACGTCCGCTGGAGTGTCACCCCTAAGGGGCAAACTTATGTACAGGGATTTCTTTTCCACAGTTGCCTTCTTATGTCTTTCTTCAGACTGTCCCATGGTTTTCTCAATGAAACGTTCAGGATAGCCGTTCTGCCGAAACACATTCTGTAGGAAAAGCTCCTCCTCTATAGTATCTTCAGTACAGATTTTCCGTGCCCTATTGACTAGGCAATGTAATACGTTTTATTTTACTTTAAGCGGCACAAAACTGCTGAAATGAATATACTGTCCGCTCCAAGTAGCTTTCTTATGTACGGACAGTCGTGCGGAGCCATCCACTCGACGACTTAGGCAAACATCCAGGTATGCTATTTTGTCGTTTTTCTCCTTTTCAAGAGTGAACTGGACATTCCGATGGGCATTGTTGAATTTGCACAGCGTGTGTGTAATATCGACATCCTCGTTTACCACGCAAATAATATCGTCTACGTAACGTTTGTAGAGTGTGAACTGTCCGATCAATGGCCGTAAAAGTGTATTTTTTAGTTTTGCCATAAAGACGTCGGCGAATAGAGGCCCTAGAGGTGATCCCATTGCCACCTCATCTTTCTGACGATAAACCTCCCCATTAAATTTGAATTGGACATTTTTTGTGCACATGAAAAGTAGTTGTCTCAGTTCATCTACTGGAACACCTACGTCAATATTGTTCTCAAGAATGGATTCGCATAGGTAATCAATTGTTTCCCTGATCGGTAAGTTTGTGAACAATGAGGTAACATCAAGTGAGAACATTCGCTTTCCCGAGAGATTAAACTTTCTGATGATTTCCACGAAATCGAAGATGTCCCGTAGGCTGTTTTGAGACTGCTAACCTTACCGGCTCCATTAATCCAGTTAACCACTTGGCTGTCATGTGAGTTGCTCATGTCTAGGATGGGTCTCAAAGGCACTCCTTCCTTGTGTACCTTCGGCAGCCCGTATAGTCTCGGAATGATCGTCCCGGTTGGTCGTATCCGCTCAAACGTAGTTGCGTCTATGATTCCCTTATGTTTTAATAACCGTAATTTGTTGGAGATCGATTTTTTTAATCAGCGTCGTTCTATCTTTTTCGGTTGTGTTAAACGTGAACTTCGATAAGTCGCCTAGTAAGGACTTCATCTTTTCTATGTAGTCCTTCTTGTTGAGGATTACGATTCTTGCACCTTTGTCTGGTCTTGACAAAATAACCTCTTTGTTACTTTGCAATTCCTTAAGGCGCTTTAGGTATTCTCTAGTCACTATTCCTTTGTTTGACTGTTTGAAGTCTCTATAATAGTAGCAGGCATTAACCAAGGTAGTCTTTGGTTTTTCTAACCCATGTGGTGATGATGGAACCAGATCTGTGACTTGGGCGAAAAGGTTCTCAAATTCGACTTCCATGTCCAACTGATTACCCTTATTACCAGGGCAACAAAATTTTAGTCCTAGCGATAAAACCTCAAGCAGCGTTTTATCAAGGTTAAGCGACGAGTAATTGTGGACGCATTTCATTAGGTCACTTCTGGGCTATCGGTGTGAACCGCATCCCCCCAACCTATAATTTCGACCACCATCCGTTTCTTACAGGCGCACACACACAACAGTGGACTTATTTTGATTACTAGAACTGTAACCTATCATCCCCTTCTCACTTGCAGTAAGTCATATATAATGTTATATATTGGCATGATTACGAATAACTGAAAACGAGCTTGCTCGACACTGAGGATTTTTGTCTTCTTGATCTGAATGAGGCGTTCCCCTTAGTTGATCGTGCAGCTCTGTGACGCTTATTCCCACTGAAGAATGTCTCAGAGAAATTCATTTCAATTATTCGGTTTCTGTTGTCGAACGACTGAAACAGAGTTCATAGTTTGGGTGATCTTCCTCCCGAGTTCACCATTAGAAGTGGTGTCCCTCGTAGTTTTCTCCCTTTACATTTTCCCTTCTACTGTGTCATTGAGGTGATTATGGAAATCGTCGTGTTCTCCTGTGAGAATAGTAGCCTTGATACGTACTCGGACTGGAAACTGTGTGACTTAGAATATGTGCGATGTACTTCTAAATGAAGACGTAAGTAATTTGCGGGTTTTCCTCAACCGTCGGAACGAGAACATAGGTACGTTTGGGATGTTTTCATCTCCAAAGTTTAAATTGCTGTTGTAGGACTGGATCATCTCGAAGCCGAACCTCGTTCTTGTGTGTAGTAGGTAGAAATGAAATTTCTTCTGTAATCTTGAAAGGACGTGTTGGAATTTTCTCCTCAGGTACAGCTAATGTCTGTATGCGTGAATCCTTGAAGGTGTCGCACGAGCTCAGCATTTTACGGCCGGACTACTATATCCCGTATTCGCAAAGTCCTGGCTGTAGGAATCGCTGGTCGGAGCTCGATGTACTTCGACCGTTGACTTGCTGTGTATGCCTTTTTCGAAATTCGAATGAAGAAATAACGGAGTACTGATAAACGTCTTAATTCTAGTCACGGTCACGATTCCTATTCCGCATTGAACAAAATAACGGTTTTTTGTTCTTTGTGGATCCAAAAGGGTACGTCCATCAGACGTTGGTAATAGCCGACTTTCTTGGTGTGGCGCGGGCCACTTATAGTTCAGATAGATTGCTCCAATCCTTCCACTTTGATTGCATCCTTTTCAAGACGGAAATCGTTTTGGACCATCTTAACTAGGGGATAACCACTCCGATTTCCTTGGTTTTGATGTAAATAATCCCCGTGAAGCACGTTGCCGGCTATGTGATCTTCCTCAGTCTTTGACAAATATCGACATGCAATCTATGCAACCTCCGTTCATGTTCATTTCGGTTGTTGAGTACAGTTGGTTTGCATGCTTTATGCACCAAGCGTTCTAAACGTATGGTCAAGATTATAGACAAACCTTGGCCCCCAAATTGAAAAAAACCTGTTGTTTTTAAAGTCGGTGTCAAAACCTTCAGTTTTCAACTGCACGACGTCCCACAGCGCTGGAATTCCAATGATCCAGTTTGCTATATCGTTCGTTGTGTTTGCAAATTTGAAGTGTGAATGTACTGTCTAACGTGCCTCGCAACCTGTAGTGCTTGCTGCGCGAGGGAGGGATAGAAGCCGGTGATTTCTGCCCTTGAACAGAACAAGTAATATCAGGAATATCCATCGCTTTTGAGGTTCGTATGGCATGAAGTCGTGCCTGTCAGCTGCTGTGAAGTGCTGTGTTTCTTCCTTCTGCTCTTTGTTCAGATCCTGGGCATTTTGTTGAAAGCTCATTTGGAGCAGAAACTGCCGTTCATTACCTAGAATCAGCTGTGCAGGAGGCGTGAACTTCGTGTTGGTGCAACCACAGGTTAGGGGTAAAAAAAGGAGTAGGGACTTAAGCAAGATGTCAGTCTATGGGTGTGAAACAGAAAGACAGAAAACCTTCGACTAACCCACATCACTAGTAATCGATAGCAATGTGATCAGGGCTCGAGGCTGAAAAGGCGAAGGATGGTATCAGATTACCCGATGTCAATTTCGATGACAAAAATAGGTGTTCGCCAGAAACGGCCTGTGGTCGGAACAAACTCGGATGAGACAGTCACAGTTGTCCGTGCTATCAGTGAGGTTAGAAAATAAACCTCCTGTGTCGTTTTGTCTTCACTAAGTACCCGAGATCAGCGTCAAGATAATCAGTGACGCCCAATAGGTACACTGAACGGATACCTCGAAGTAATCGGGATAAGTTCCAGTAGGTTTGTTTTCTGGCCCCCGGAGAGCAGCAGTGGACATCGGCGAAATGGCAGTAGAAAAATGTGCTTCCTGTCAGAAATATACAATCGCTGCTCCTGAAAAAACAGCTTTCTATGTTCGCTGCAAAACCTGAGCAGAACAACGTCGATAGCCTTTACATCACCGGGATAAGGGTCACATCCATGTTCCATTTAGTAATCACGCTAGATCCTCAAGATACAGCTCACTTTTTGCAGTCACTAATTTTGCACTAGTGTGCTATGATTTTGGTGTCTACCTCACAATGCCATCCATTCGAAACAGGAAGAGGACGATGAATATTGGAAACAACTGCCTGAAAACAAATTGGAGAACTAATATTTCAAATGGAAGAACGTCACTGACTACATCCATCTTCAAGAAGAAGGCAGCGGTTTATAGAAGACGCCACGGAAGTTCGCTGGTGGCACTGTGATGATATGAGTGTCGTCCGCCATCCAATAAGGCCATAGTGCCCCGTACCTTTCGAGACACCGTGCATACATAGAGGCACATCAAAACTTGTCTATCCCCGACTCTGGTTTAAGCTCCGAGAAGCGTCGGACCTTTAGTTTGAAAGAATGAAGAGGCGGGGGAACTACACCAACGGTCACAGGCCCCCAAAGGTTTGCGAACGCCATGTTCCGTTCTGTTGGTATGAGGAACAAGTCCTCTTAAAGGCTCGAGTTGGAATCATCTGGGACAACTTCCCACGTTCCTTTGAAAGGCCCGATGGTGTGATGCCACTAATGAAGTATGAATTAAAACAGACAACCGATGACGTGAAGAAGTCTGAAAGGTGCGACAAGAGCGGTGAATCCAAACTGATAATCTTTTTCCCCTATCGCATTACTTTTCTTTTCCGTCATTTTTTCGATGGGACAAGACCAGCATACAGACTGATGCAAAACACAATTGCGTGGCATTCCAGCGGCTAACATTCGATGAACAATAGCTCAGCCTAGCTTTGCATTTTGGCTCCACAGAGATGGATGATGAGTATCAACCAATATAAAAGAGTTGTGGTGCTTTTAGTTTAAGTGACCGATTATGGCCAATCGGCTTAAACAAAGGTCTGCGATTACAATTTCACCAGTGCTGATCAACTCTATTGAAAACCCCGTGGTGGATTATTGATCTGAAATGAATAAGAAGAAAACAAACTGGAATGCCGACTTCCGACCACCGACAGTATGTAGGCATATTACTTTGCTCTGAGGATAAGACGACCTGAAAGAAAGCCACGATTAGTCCCTTAAGGCAACCCATAACTTCCGGTAGGGCAACGGGGGCAACAGAGAGCTCATAAAAGAGCCCTGGATTAAAATGGACAGTTGATGTGCCGTTTGAAAAAGTCAAGACTTGTTTATCTTTATGTAACCTTTGTTTCAGTGTTTTCGCTAGCATTGTCCAGTGTTTTGGGCCAAATTACAAATTCAAGCACTACTTACTGCAACAGACGGGAATGAAATCGAGAAAAGTTAGTGTTTGAGGAATTCTCCCATCAAATCACTTCTCTGAAACTGTGACTAATCAATTGGGCAACAATTTCAATAGAAACAAGATACAAAGGGAGATTTCTTAGAATCTTCCCAGTTTTCCAGGATTTTTTATTCCATGCACTGTGAAAGAATGTAGTGGAAGGAGCATGCTCCATAGCCACTAAGGTCCACTATGTGGGGGGGCGAGAACCTGCAATCATGACCCTGTAACCTGGAGGGGCACAGAACGACATGAGGTCTCAACAAGGTAGGCGTGGTAACCAGCAGAACGGGTTTATTTGTAAACTAGTGACGGTGGTGACGCAAGCATGGGGAGCCAGAGTAGAAAAACCACGATGTACGCACATATCATCATTAGTCGAATTATAAATAGCACGATGAGATCTATTCACTCAAACGATTATTTACTGGTTATATAACCTACCTTCACTCCCAACTTCCGGAGATCAGAAACGGCTTTATCGGGAAAATATTCCAACCAGTAGTTCGGGTCGATGAATTTCGCTATTTCCGCACCATCTATTCCCAAGCTCTCCATTATTTGCCACTGATACACCACGGATCCAGTTTTTGCAGCAGCCTTACTTTTTTTGCTTTTGGATGGATCCTTGATCACCTGCACAAAATTATAAAATAGTAAGAAAATATGCCTCTATCTCCTTTTCCGCCTCAACTATGTTTTTATCCTCCAAAGGAAACACTGGGGGGCATCCGTACAGCTCACATTCTCGCTTGAGCTTATCTGCCGAAGCCCGAATAGGAGTGCCCGTGCAGTGAAATCCGAAGGGCCATAAAGCTTTCTTGCCCTTCAAAAGACAAAAACCAACGGAAAACTACCGATCAAATCACGGAATACCGCCATAACTTACTTCACACTTTGACAGTGAAAACGTATGACCCAAATGAAGGCGACCATTCATATACGGATAAGGAAAAGTCGCGAAAAACTTGTCAATTCTAAGAATTTGGTTGATCATAGCCGTAAGGAACAACTCACTGTTCTCCATTATCTACAGGTGAATCGCTTTCAAAAGTTTTTTCAAACGCCCAAATTTTTTGTATCTCCTTCTCAATGCTCAGCAATTCCTCGAGTTTCGCAGTTCCTTTGCGAGTCATTTCTACTCTAACGTAATACACATGCGATACAGCAGTCTAGGATGGGCTCACAAGTGACCCCGTTTAATCTGAAGTGGACAACAAATGAAAAAGCATTACGAGAGGAAGCCCAGGAGTCGTACTGACAAATGGCAACAACTACAAAGTGATAATCAATTTGACGGTGCACAACTTCCGGCGGTGGTCAATCGGATAAGGTCGTAATGTTCGAAAGTAAAGGTGGCGGTTTCGAATCTTCCCACTGACGATCAACGTACATACATGACAGGCCTCTGTCAGCCACGGCCCCATTCTTAAAAAATAACGTGTCTTTCTAATTCATTATCAAAGGAAGAAAGAAAGAAAAAGAAACAATCATCAGCATAAAGAAATAAAACTCCTCACAATATGCCGCACTTTCTACACATCCGGGAATAGCTAATTCATCAGCCACACGTCGAACCCAAATCAAAACCACGGCACAACAGCATAGGCGACCACAGGGAGAATACACACCAACTGTACTCGACAACCGAAATGAACATGAACGGAGGTTGCATAGATTGCATGTCGATATTTGTCAAAGACTGAGGAAGATCACATAGCCGGCAACGTGCTTCACGGGGATTATTTACATCAAAACCAAGGAAATCGGAGTGGTTATCCCCTAGTTAAGATGGTCCAAAACGATTTCCGTCTTGAAAAGGATGCAATCAAAGTGGAAGGATTGGAGCAATCTATCTGAACTATAAGTGGCCCGCGCCACACCAAGAAAGTCGGCTATTACCAACGTCTGATGGACGTACCCTTTTGGATCCACAAAGAACAAAAAACCGTTATTTTGTTCAATGCGGAATAGGAATCGTGACCGTGACTAGAATTAAGACGTTTATCAGTACTCCGTTATTTCTTCATTCGAATTTCGAAAAAGGCATACACAGCAAGTCAACGGTCGAAGTACATCGAGCTCCGACCAGCGATTCCTACAGCCAGGACTTTGCGAATACGGGATATAGTAGTCCGGCCGTAAAATGCTGAGCTCGTGCGACACCTTCAAGGATTCACGCATACAGACATTAGCTGTGCCTCAATCATCATCATCGTTCAGCGTTAAACAGTAAGGCAAGCCTCACTGACCGCTGCCTTTTCCCCATAGTAACGCGTTTCAATAAGAAGAGTAAATGTTCAAGGGGAACAGGGAGTGAACCTTCAAATGTGGAAAAACATAAGACGCCGCTGCAGCCAACACATGAAACAAAGTCTAACTGTACAAATGTACTCTTTCAATCATTCGGATTCGATAGGAATAACAAAGGGACCGCCACGGATCACGATTTACTGCCATATTCTTCAGCCTACTGACTGACGGGTCTTTTGGACCCCAACTAACGAGACATGAGACACCTACTTTGCCTTAGTTCGCTGTACATTTTCTCATCCCACGTTGGCACGTCATCTGCTGACCCCCATATAGCTCCTTCCTGCTATCCGTGGAAGAAACGCAAAGCAGGGCACGGCATGGTAGATGAGCGCTCACCATGCGCAACACGTGATCTAACCAGCGTAGTCTACTAAGCTTCATATGCTGAGATAAAGTATTCTCAGAACTGTCACCTGACTAGATTCATCACCGCTGCATTGCTCATCCGGGCATTCGATCCAATCCTGGCGATACTACGTAGACGTCGGTGGTCGAAAACCTCCGGCCGACGAAAATCTCCGACACGCATACTCCGTGTCTTGCAACCATGCAAAAGAGCTGAGCGCACTGCGGCATACTACACATGACCTTTCAGGCCGATGCCACGATCAGTGACTCGTCGCACGATAACGAAATACGTTCCTCGTTCCAAATATCGCGAAACAAGAAAAGTGATTTCGTCTGAACTTCTACACCCAGTTTGAAAAGAACTGGAGGAAGTTCATCGGGAGCGGCCGCTTTTCTTCTCTTCAGAAGTCGAACATTCGACTCTATTTCCAATTCCGATTGGAGATCAAGAGACACCCCCAGTAATTCGCAGCTTTAGACGTCGGACTAAATACGTTAGCGTGCGGCCAGCTAAACTGATCCTTGAAGTGCTCAGCCCAACCGTCCAGCCCTTGCTGTCTACCATGGGCGGGTTTTCCATTTCTATCGCTTACTACTTCACTAAGCAGAGTTTGCCGCCCGCAGGTGTCACGTATAAGCTTAAATAGCCATTAACTATTACTTGAAACAACCACTACTTCTATCTCTTCGGCTTCCTCAACCCACCAGTTTTCACGGCCATTCTCAAGGCTTATCGTCAAGTGACGCTGCAGCTGTCGACGCATCATATTCACCTCCTTGCAGTTAGACTTGACGTTTTTTGCTGCATTAGGCCCAGCAACTCTAGTGAGATCCAGTGTTTTTGATGAACGCTTGACCTAGGACCACAGGCGAAATCCGCTGCTCATTGAATCTCCTGCTTGATTTTATCCCAGCGCTCATATACATTGCTGCTCGTCGGAGTTCTTAGTTTCTCGGACAATTTCTGTTCTTAGCTGTTGCGAACAGCGGAATCAGACACGTTCGACGGCCTGCGTCGATGGCCGTTGAGCTGTTGCAAAAATCGTATTAAAACTAACGCATGGTCCGATTCGACGCACGTGGTCCAGTATGATCTACAGTTCTGGACAGAACCGCGCCAACGGTAGCTTAATGCGATATGGTTAATCTGACTCAAAGTACCTGTCGAGCTAGAGCGCCATGTCGCAGTGTGACGCGAACTGTGTCGGAAATTCGTACTAGATAGGAATAAATGATTATCTGCACAGAATTGCAGAAGTCTTTCTCCGTCGTCTGTTCGCTGTGCAAGCAAGGCGCATCGCCCACCTAAACAGGACTCCGATGCACTCAGTTTTCCAACTTGTGCATTAAAGTCACCTGCTACCACTGCAATGTCAGAGCGTTTGCTCTTCCGAACAAGAGTGACGAGGTTATCGTAAAACTCGTCTTCCTCCATATCAGTGTTGCAGTCTGCTGGAGCGTATACCGAGATAACAAATAAACTACGCTTAACACTACTATCCTTTCGGACGCCGACTGATCCCTGAAGTCTCATGGCACACAAGCGACTGTTGACTGGGATCCAATCTAAAAGGGCTGCTTCAGCCTTTTCACTCAAGACTATTCCTACACCACGTTGACCCACAGCTTAAGCTACTTCGTCTCCTGAAGTGCGAAGAAAATATCTTGACGAGACGTTTGGCGCAGTTAGTTGAATTACTCTACTCGAATCCTGAATTCGTGTTTCATTCACACAGCAGACATCAATCGAAAGTGAGTCCACCGTTAGAATCAAACACGCCTGTTGGCCAGCCTGCATTAAAGTGCGCACATTGAAGGAACCCACATGGAGAGGCTGACGAGGCTTGAGAAGATGTGAGCTAACAGACTGAAAACCACCTACTACACTACTTGACAATAAATCGTTGCGAGTATCGGGCGTGTTATCAATGGAGATACTATGGGTAGGCAGAAGGGACAAACAGATTGGTTTGGAGACAGAAGAGACAGGTTGAATAAAAGAGAGGGAACTCTGAGCAGTAGCATACTTATCACTATCCACCCCACCTGCGCTCGATGCAATGGGCAGCGCGGCCCTGATTATCCTGTGCGACGACCAATGCAGTATGGAATTATTTGTAGTTACGTAACTCACGGGGAATAACGGACGGGTACTGCCAAGGAGTGCAGTCGCTAAGCAGAAGAACGATTAGGGTTCCCAATCAAAGCCTTTGGTTCTGACAAGAACCCGACCGCAAAGCAGCGGGACATGGCTGACTGGAAGCCCATCTACCTGGATCAATTGCTCTCCCACTCGTTTTTCCGACTAAGCTGCTAACTCAGATCAACCCCAACTTGGAGGACCAGGAGACTACTTCGTCAAGCCTCTACCCATTGACTTTCCAGGGATGACTGGATCTTCGGCTTGAGATAGGCCAACCTGTATAGTTCGTTGGATCATAGAGGCACGCAAGCAGTCACACCACGTCAAGGTGTAGTCTCATTGTGGCGGCCTCAGCATTCTCTTTAGGGGAGAAAATTAGTCTATTAATACCTGAGAATTGTCTTGTTTCTCCCCACATAGCGCCCACGGCATCACCGTGTTCGTGTCAGCTCATGGTCCAAGCTCTTTCTACCAGTGACCGGGTGTGTAGTTTCCTAAACATCTGCCGCCATTTGTCGGGCGGCTTGGGATGTTTTATTGCATATCGAAAGCCAGGCTCCAACCTCATCCTCGTATTGGTTATTGAATGACTTGCGTCTGAGACCTCCAGAAATCTGTCACCATACGTAGGGTTTCCAAATTCGATTAGTGGGAAAGGCCCTGCTGTTGCAGAACTGGCCTCAAGTGGCTTCCTTAATCAAAGCACCCTTTTGATAGGCGCTTCACTTGAAACTTCCACTGGTCTCATTAAATTACTCACCTTTTGGTGTGATTCTCGGTTAAAATGAAAGACCTACAATAGCACAAGTATAACCCCTCAACTACCACGTTTCGGCATTCGAATGAAACCAACTCACTTTGTTTATTTACTAGCCTTTAGTCTGCTCGTCTCTTTCTGTACTGTCTTGATCTTCAGCTATTGTCCCTTGGTCACGCTTGGGAGTTCCGCCAGTTCGCCATCTAATTGCAGTCTAACACCTTCAGAAGATCCTGCTCTATTGGTGGGGGATCTTTTTGGCCCCTCTTGGCTAATGTTCCAGTACACCCAAACTGGTCCACTTACGCCTGCACGCTGCTCCTGGCTACTAACTTGTGACTGGTGTCCCTGTCCTCGATTTCGCAAGATTCTTCCGAATTTATTTTCCGGCTGGGAAAGCATTGGATTAGTCGTTCTACGCGAGCTACCATTTTTGCAACGACAAACCTAGGATGGTTCTCGTGAACCTAACCTGTACGTTCTCCTGGACCTGTTTGCCCCGACCAGGTTGGGAGCGCACACCCGGATAGCGTATTCCATAAAGGATTGCACTATTTCCCTGTAGAGCGGTACCAACCCGTGGTTCCCGAGTCTATTCTTCTTCGTAACAGGCGTACAACCATCTATGGCCCTCCGACTGCAACTGCGCATTGGTTAGCTGATCTGAAGGACTCACGCATCAGCATCCTTATGTCCTTTATAGCAGAGAAGATGGGTTCATGCACCTGGGAGTTGCCGAACACGCAGATGTTACCTGCTGGCATTTCCCGATGCTGAGAGGCGAACCCCAGGTTCCGAACAATGCCTTTGTAATATCAAGGTCGCCTTGCGTTGCATTCACTGGACTTCCCGCCAGCAAGGCATCATCGGCGAACAAGAAGCACTGGGAGGTAAACTCGGCTACCAAGCCGTTGGTAGTCATGATGAATAACAGCGGGCCCAAGAGAGCGCCCTGTGGCACCTCAGCGTATACTGCTACCACTGAGGAGCGTGGGCTCTCCACTCCAACTGATGTCTGCTGTGAAAGTCTTCAGTAATCTATTCTGCGACCACTAGTGCTACAACGAACATGGACAGCTTACTAACCAGCAATCCGTGATGCACGGAGACAAAGACTTTCCGGAAGTCAATATGGTAAATCTCAACTCGACCGCCGTTGCCCAATCTCACCGTCAGCTAACCTGAGAAACAGATTTGTGACGCGAAGTTGTCCCTGAAAGAAGCCATGTTACCTTAGTGCCAGAAGGTTGTGGTGCGCGAAATGCTCCACTACCTTTAGAACTACAGAGAAGAGACTGACCAGTCCAGTTTTCGGAAACACTTCCACTTCTGTGGGTGAAAACAACTTCATGCAATGGCCACCCCTGTGGTATTTCACTTGGTTGCATCGACAAGTTGTAAGGTTGGGAGAGATGGGGTGCAAGAACATCCGATATCACCCTAAGGAGAGCCAAGTGAACTTCGTCCGAGTCCGTGGATTTGTCTGTTGAGGGCTCTGAGTATCGCAGAAACTTCCACGGCATTGGTGGCATCGTCCAACAGAGACTTTTGTGTGATAATGCCAAAAATGTAGCTGTATTACCCCGGGCTTGTATGTAGACTTCCTAAATAATCTGAGACCCTTTGCCTTCCGAGTGGATGCGGTTGCACGTGGTGTTGAACCCACGATGTCCACTACAACCCTGGATTTTCCTCCGGATTGTACGCGATAAAAATATGCCCCATGGACTTTTTGCAGTTCATAGCGGTACCTCGAACTGTACTCTGAGCGCTTTCTGGACATTGCCCGCAGTTTTGCAGGCATACCATTACTGACGACACCACTACTGAGAGTTTTCGAGGGGGCAGTGGAAAATTTGCTCATCAGTGAAAATATGATGCTCTCACTTGACGTCCACGGAGTTAGCGCCCGATAAGAACTCCAGGGGTGGTGAGTTCAGGTTTGGCACCAGTCGTTTTTCACAAAGCAAACGAAGCTTAGTTAGAGTATCAGCATAGCGTAATCGTGATTTCGGAAAACTGAGCATCTACATTTGCGTGCAGTCAGCTGCTGTCTCTAGACTTGTCACCCTGGGTATATTCTTTTGTCCCTAAAGGACCGAGTGCCAGGTATACGTCATTCATCAATTTTCCGGATGGTATCCGAGAAAATACGGGAAGTTACCATGTACTGCGACTGTTTTCGCTCTACCCCCTAGAGGGCAGCAGAAATAACTGAGATCAGCTTTTTCCCTTCTGTACTGCATTGGACCCTAGCTGGGGCAACACTAACAGCCACGCGGCGGTGTAACGCAGTCTGCCGTTCCAGTCCCGTTTCAGTTCCAGTTAGACCACAGGGCTATTCGGTGGGATGCCTGATCGTCCAGGTTCTTGCGCCTGGATGATCAATTTGTGCAAGACAAACGTGACCGCATAAGTCCACAAGCTTACAAATCGGTGACTTGTCGGTGGTTTTCCTTGTCTTCCGACACGGAAGTGCTGGATTTCACTGCCAACTGCAATCAATTGCGGAAGCTTGGCGTTGTCAAAATAGTTTTGCATGAAATTGATAATAACTGGGTTTCAACGGCACATGGGACCAACGTACACATTGGTTACAGTCCTGGAAACCCACTCCAAAACAGGAAACTTCCACCACTTTGCGGTTGCTTTGAGGACTGTTTTGCAAAGTGGCACTTAAGGGCTCCGCAAGTTATTTTGCAACAGTTAGCCACAAAAGCTCTCAATGAAAGCTCTGCTGTTACCGAATGGAACGCTGATGCAAAGCACATCTTAATAAGTTACGCTACCGGCGTTCTGGCTCCCTCTCCTTTCTCGGCTTGTTCTTTAGCGGCCGCCAGCTGCCTTTCTAATTCCGCAATCCCACGCTTACGAACACTGATGTTCCTGCAGCCAATACAATTAAAACTTGAACAGGCACTAAGAGGACTACGAGACCTAACGGCCTTAACGGAATTAAGAGCATCGAACCTTTCACTGAAGACTTGCCGGATTACTTCCTGGCCATTCTGGACATCTGATCCTTTTCTGGGAATTTCGAATGTTCGCTTCCTTTAAGTTGGTGAGTTTGGGTGTTGAATCGGCATTTAAGCAATCCATAGTCAATTTCTAATTCAAATACAAAGCTCAATTGATTCTTAAATTCAGCAATCCTGGATTATGAACAAACCAATGTACAAACACAAAGGAATCTCAAATAT
>LUCM01001076.1:444727-466803 GCA_008360955.1 Fasciolopsis buskii | reverse complement strand
CTATATATCTGCGCCCGTGTAGTCCTGCCGGAAAACAGAGTCCCGAAAACAATCAAATCTGAAACTAACGCCCAACTTTGTCGAAGGAACAAGCTATAGATTTAGCCAAGGCAGGTTTCCCAAGGGATCATCTCACATCCGGCATTCCCGAGTAACTCGCTTTCATGAGGTAAGCCAGAACATCAAGTGTGCGTCGCCGCCATATCTCGCTTGAGTCAGGTTCACATACGTTTTCTTGAGAAATTGCAAAGCCGTCAGTGTTCATATTACCAACTGGTCATAGTAACTGAGATTCTGTTATTTTCCACTGCCACCAGGCTGTTAGCAAAAATCCCCGAGTGAGTTCGTTTGGTTTGGCACGTCACCATCAGCTGTTGCTTAATGGTACAAAGCTCACTTTTAATTTTCTCTGGGGATTCCTGAATAGACACGGAAGCACCTGAAGGTGGGGACACGGCAATTAGAAAGGTTACTCTTACGGTATCGTTCTTCGCCCTATTTCATCACCGATTTCTCATTCTTTGTCCTCGAAAAGTGTTTGCTGCTGCCAGTAGTAAACGGGACGTCTTTTTTCTCTTCTGAATACATTAGAGAATCTGGCGAAATACTTACTGAGAAGTATTTTTCTTTGGACTCAGTATCGGAGTAGATGTGCACGGCCGGAAGCTTAGTGATTCCCTCCAAAAGTTCTACAGCGATGAACGAAAACGAAATTAATCATGAGCATTTGGACAGTTGAAATTTAAGTCCAGAGTCGTCAGTTTTCATCGTCCAACAAAAAGATACATGTCCTCCAGCACCAGTACTTTAGGACGGACTCTGATTGGTCTTATTCTTTTGGAAGTGCATGGACCCATCCCCGAAGCTACTCAGAATGACGGATTTCTAGCTTACTTATCGTGTTCGGTTTTGTAGGAAACTTACACTGATCGTTTACCACAGCGATCAAAGGCGACAATAGCGTCGGATGAGGGCATCTGTGCTATTTCGCCCAACAGCCTTCGAACTCGAATTGCTCGGTTGTAATCCGCTGCAACCGAATATCTGCATGATGAAATCGCTGACCTACCCAGAACACTACGTGCTCTTGCTCGGCGTATCTTGCGATAAACAGCCGGAGGCAGGCCCTCTTTCGCTAGCCTTTCCATGCTCGTTACTATGGCACACGGCCACAAAAAATGCTCTGTACCATTCATCCACAGGTCATTTTCGATAACCGTCGAGTTTTCCTCGACAAAACTCAATGGCACAAAACATGGGAATGAAACCAATACTATAAGATTAGTTTACTAACTTCTCCTTGTGGCCGGCTGAGCAAAATTGGGTAGAGTAGCCCGTAGAGTTGCCCGCCACCTGGAAACTGAATTATCGTCTGAAGTGAAATTTCTGCAGAACCTCCTGCCGTGCCGCGCAATATCTGTCCTGCAGTCGTATGACAGCTTATTATGTACTGCCAAAATTTCGCGTGTGTGGTTGGAATGTAAATCGGAACGTGCATTTAATGAACCATGAATTCGCATGTCCGCAGAAGCATGTGGCGAAGCATGGAGTTTGGACGCTATTTCCTCCTGGCCCTGTAGGTTTTTGGAATGTTCCATCATTATTGCTCATTCTTCGGAAGTTCTATTTAGTGTTCCCGCCGATTTTTTTGCAGGGGCATAGGCAGCCACTGAGAAACAGATCGTTTTCATATGTTCTTGTGCTAGAGCATCCTTTAAAGCCTCTGTCTTTAGGCGATGCAGAAGCTGTCCCTTCTCCGATGGCTTCCGTTCAACAAGGGAGACAACCACAGGATATTTTCGGTCTGACAGGATCAATTAATCATTGAAAGCCATAAAGTGTTGGAAGACCTATTCTGCAATCTTCGAACCGTCGCCTCTGCGGTAATATTCTTCTGTTCATACCGAGGCACAAAAATATGTAAAGTCGGCTGAACATGCGACTTGGTCTGTCTTATTATGGCTTCTGCGTGTGTATCGGATGCAATGCTCGATAACACGCACATGTTAGCACCTGTCGGAGCTCCATCCCTTCGCCAAGTATTGTTCTCAGCTCACAAATTACTTTTACGCAGGCTTGAATTTTCGGTGGCCTTTTGCCGCACAGTAAAGCCAAATTATGAAAACCGGCAGAATCTAGTTCAGTGGCGTGCCTTAAGTGTGCCTAGGCTGCCGCGATGGACCACAAAACATGGATGAGCTGTTAAAATGCATTTCAAAAACCAATGAATGAATAACGTCGTTCACATTTTCACCCATTAACTGTCTTAGGCATTCTGCCAATCAGAAAAGAACACTTTCTTTTGCCCACCGTCCGGTTGACTTTTTGACACCGTGTTTCTAACAGTTTATATGGATCATATGCAACTCTGGATGAATGTGTCGCAAAACACGTGGCAAAGTTTTGGCACACGCAACAGACAAATGCGCCTAAGCAGCTACTTAGCAGAAACCCAGGACTCATTGAAAGTTCTGGCTCTAACTCTTATGCAGACAAACAAGGAGATCTAAGCAAAAGACGAAATTTTGCTGGGCCCGGCAGCTTGACCACTCTATTGCCTTATGTCAAAGTCTTCTGAGAATGTTACCTCATTAAAAGTTTGCTTCTTGGCCGTGCACTGGCCCAAGCGACCGAGATTCTTGAACTATCTAGCTGAGCGCAGATCACGTGTCGACAGTTGCGTCGCGAATTCCATCCACGAGTGAGGGACTGCCACTGAAACGATAAATAATATCCATGAAAGCTTGACAAAATACCCAGCGAGTCCTCAGCTAGGGAAAGCCGGCCGCCTGCTGCATGTTCTCGATGTTGCTCCGAAGCTTTTGTAATATGCGAGTCGTCTGAAATATGACCAGTACTGTTCTTAAGCCACAAATATACCACTCATTTCCTGGATCTATGCATTATAGCGAGCCTTTCGTAGGGCTCAAAAATCTTTTCGTTCTGCAGCTGCTTGAATTAATTCGGCTAGAGGAAACCCCACGTACAAGACTTGGGGACACTTGATCTGTAAAGTACTCCCAATATAATAGAAATTCTAAGACTTAAGTGTCGTTTAATATTTGCAATCATGAAATCCACATAGCACATATTTCTCAGATTAGGAAATGGTAATGACGTGTGAAATGAGATTCTACAGTGATCCAATTAGGTGAGCTTCAGAACGAATATGATAAATGAGTCTTGAAAATATCCATTCGCGATAAAGCGCAAGTGCTAGAGGCGGACTTTCGTAAGCTGTTTGTAAATACTACGCGACTCGAAGAATGAAGTCCCGTTGAAATAACCTTACTTCCCACAGTACCCCACAACATAAGTGGAACTCATTAATGCTATTTCTCAGGGCATTTGCCATTTCAGTCGACTAGAAATAGGCAAAACCGTGCTATACGCAAAGCAAATCATGACAGCAAACAATCGCGGACGCGTGTTTTCAACTCTGTTACTCGACCGCTTGTTGTCCTATGCTACTTCAATGAGCACGTGGATTTATTTAGCTTTATGTGACTTATTCTAACTAGGGCTGACGCTAGTGACGCCTACAGTCCGGTTGTTTGCCTGGTCGGACATCATTTTACACAAGAGCAGTCGTTGTCTTGTGAAATAAATGACTTTTTTTCTCTGCATTGCGAATTATTGCGGCCCACTCCCGATTTGCGTTCGCATTGTTGTCCACCTCTTCCAATGAACTGGGAAGTCTCAACGTCGGATGGAAATGCTGCTGCATTTAATATTCCGAAACACTCTCTTCCAGAGCTGGGCAATCCAGGCATTGCTAATACGTGTACCATGGCATATAACCGGTTTACTTGCTTCCGGCTGCAAAAACTTTGAAGAACAATGACTGCCCCCACTGTAGCTGGCCTTAGGTCACCTCCTGTCTGTCCAAAAGAAACCCAGAACCCACGCCCAAGATCACATTGCCTGACTTAACCTCGCAATCCTGGAAAAACCACCAGTCTCTCTTTTAAACGCATTTCACATTGAAAAAGTCTAAAGTTTCTCGGAGAATGCCTGTTGTACATATTACATCTATATCCTTCGTCCCACAATGCACCATAAGTCTGGCGGAAAAAACAGCTTCCAGGTAAATGTCAATACCTATCGATCAAAAGCCTCACCATCCGTCGCTCGCCCCCCCAAATTTATCCTAAAATCGCGAACCCTGCAACGTGGGGTACCCTTGTCCATCTTGAATCTCCTCACCCACTACATTGCGACAAGGCACATCATGTACTTACGAACCGCTCTACTGTCTGTTTGGATCTAAGTTTTCCACACAGGAATCACTGTAGAGCAGGTGGCTCAGAACCTCGCTTTCTACCAACAGTCACACTCATCCGCCTCTGCCAACTAACTATCACCCCTCCTGAGCTTCCATCCACTCATACCTTACCGCTTTGCCGACACGTTCCAGTACTTGAACCAGCCATATTCCAGCATCACACTACCTGTTTCTTTATTGTATTGTATAGATTTCTGCGTACAATCAATGACGTCGCGTTTCAGTCAAAATATGTGGGAGTAAAAATAAAATAGGGGAAGAAACTACATAACGAAAACAGAAGTACAGTCATCGTCTCGTAAAAACAATATAAAAGAAATCATCCAGGAATAATGAAAACGAATAACGACAAGCTACTCTGGAATTCGGCTGAATCAGATCACGGTTTCCCAAAATTCGTTCTAAATATGGAACAGTGAAGTTCCTATAGATCTTGATTCTGGGGGGTATGGAACAAAAAGCGAATCGTGTAGACATATGAGAGCTATTGTCCTCCTCATTACACCAACTTGCCTGGCACCTGCTTAATACTGAGAGTCCCAAGACCCAAGAATCCAATAATCTATCTCATGGTTCACTGCACTATATAGCACCGCTGCATGCACCCGACCTGTGGTTGATTACGGCGGTTTGGATCGTACACACACATCTGATTAGCGACAGTAAATCACTGGAATATATGCAAAGGAAAGCCAAGCCGATGGTACATGGCGTCTCAGGATTGCCATGCCTACGGCCAGTAACGAGTGTAGTCCTCTATCTACTAGACGTATGGCAAATTATTTGTCTTAAAAATAGTGACGGTATATTTCTCCAACATAGACGAAACACGTGGCGTGCATGATCATGAAACACAATGGCAACAGTGGCAAAAATTAAGTGCTTAAGAGACGAGAAAACTGATAACACAAGTGCTAAGATTTGACTAGGCCACACGTGGCCAAATCTCCTCAAGCTTGACGAATGGTGCGCGGGACAATTGGGACAAGTTCATCCAAACAGCCTTGGTGTGAAGACCTTTGGATTTCAGCGACGAAAACAAAATTCTACATGCAATAGGGCTAAGAACAAATACAGCTGGTCACCAGACTAATGTGGCCCTGCGGATGTGAAACAAAATAATGCGTAAAAATGAGCAAAATGATATTTGAGGGCATTGCTTGTACAGTCTTGCTAGTATAAAGCTAAAAACTAATTCAGAAAGTGAGAACAAAACGAGTATGAGGTGCCGGATGGATATTGGGATGTGTCAGCAGAGAGTGGCAAACTTGAATAAAATTACGTGATCGGGAGAAAAAATTTGATGCAGACGAGGTTTGTTGTAAGTAGGCTTGATTATGCTGAATTTAACCTGGATACAGCGAGGGTAGAGGAAACGGGATAAAATGTGTATCTTCTTCTGCTGTAGAACAAGATGGGTCCAAGTCAATGGCTGTGTCACCAAGTGGGCAAGCAATAATAGCGGCTGAGAACAGAAAGTAGGCCAACACCCAGGAAGAAGGAAAGGCGCAGAAACAAATGCGAAATTTCCGAATACTTCAGATACCAATGACGTTTCCTCTAGTAGCTAATTTTAGAAGATGGCATGGGAGGAGATTTAGGGAGAAATAGAGGGAGGGCGGTGATTGGCAACACGTGCTTGAAGGGATTTTCAGCTTGCTAAACATAACGATGCCGGTGAATCGGGTTGACCATTTTTAATTGATTCTTAACCTAATAATAAGAACTACTAACCGGGAAAACTTCTGCGTAATTTTGCTCCTACGGAAGAGTCTGCCCAGAGAGATGGTCGATGCCCCGAACAGAAAAGAATTAAAGTTAAGATGTTGTACGTTTGTGGTGCCAACACGGGTTACAGTCCGGACTGCATGTTGCTACCAATCATTCCTGATACATCTGATGCGCGTTTTTCAGCAACTGAAATTGAAAGACTAGTAAATACGCATGTAGGTGAAATGTGTGCCTGGTGCACTTCCACCTCTATTACGCTTGTGTGCCTACAAATCTATTAAGCCCTGATCCCTTTCAGCTGCTACGCTTGCCATTAATTTGTTATGTTCGTTCTTTTTGTCGAGGTTTTGTGCAACAAAATCGGCCAGCACATATTCAACACCCCACACTGCAGCATGCCCTGTGTTGATGTTTTTCCTGTATCGCCCAGTTCTCGCTAGTTCGGTGGATCCACATTTGCGGAAACCTAGTTGTTCAGGATCTTCGAACCACTGGACTTAAGAGCTCCCAACCGAAGCTATACTTTAATAACTGAAGACAATTTCAGGACAATAAGTCAGCTGCAGCCATTTTTGCCCAATTCCAGCACCGTAGCTTAAGTTCAATCGGAAAAATACAAAAGTGTTTATCCAGACAAACCAAGCTCGACAATGAGCACTCGAGGGTATCCCGAGGGGTTGTCGGGGCCTTAGGTTTTGACCATGGGGTCCCCGAAACCTAAATATATTTTTCTCCTTCAGAAGTTGTATAAAAACGCCAGAGAGAGGTCATCTGCGGGTATCTAGTTTTGGACGCGCACCTCCTCTGTGTAAGCGACCGACAATAGTCGAATTCAGGAAGTTGGATAAGGCTGACCAAGTGCTAACCACATGCACTAGGAACTAAGCAACTTACCGGAATCAAACTATAAGGTGCGCCGAGGACTTGTGTTACGAGTTGCGCTTGCGGTCTTTGTCCGCAAGCAGCACACGTAAAAAGAGTTAGTGGGGAAAAAGTTACCATTGCCGAAGCTCGCTCTGTAAGACCGCATGTTGCACTTACAGGAGCATCATATAAAAAAATGAAGAAGTGCATGCCGAAAGCAAAAATGAAACGTTGCGGCGCCAGAAAGGCAAAATATTTGCAAATATGACGTCCGGAACCCGAAGCAAGATACTGGGGACCTGCGGTCGTTAGCTGTCGCATTCTGTAAGGAAGAAAACTCTTGGAGAAAAATGGGATTTTGGTCGACACTATGAGGGATTTCCTGCAATTCACTGTCCACTCGCCCCCAATGAATGGGCCAGCACGAACGATGGTAGTCGGCAGGGGATTTATGGCATAACCCTGCTTTGTGTGCACGTGATTCTTTGCCGTCAAAGTTCCTCTTTTATTCGACGTTCCGCGCCCCTTTTCAACCATAAAAATTGTAAAGGATCATGAGCAAAAGCTCATGTAAGTATAAGTTCCGCATCGTCAAATTTTCACCCTGATATTTCTTTCTCCGAAACTCATTATTTTGAGGATAAAAGATTGCGGAACAAAAGATGCAGGGTCGACAATCAGAACTTGACCTATAATCAGCCGCTGGCGACTTATAAAAATAATGTGTTCTTTCACGGACAGTTTCAAGACAAATAGTGTCCATGATCACCATGTTCCATAACTCTGACAAAAGAGAAAAAATACGCTGACATCCAATGGGTGAAAGACCTTTAAAATGGTGGATCATATGCAAGCCTAGTCATATTTGGCTGGTGAAACCACATAAAGAAAATAAACGAATGTGCGGTGAAACTGCGCCAGTGCCGTTTATTAAACTTTAGTGATTATCCCGTGTGGCCGCCATATTCGTGCTGCAGATAGATTTAGGTCTCCAAAACCATGAATAAATCTCTTTACTTTACCTGATACTCGACAGAAGAACATAACAACTAGCTGAACATGGCAGAATCGGTAACGTGTGATAAGAAGAAACTAAATAACTGCAGAAAAAATTTTGAAGAAATAACTTAACGGAAGTGTATTCCGGCTAGCAGTCATTCCACCAAACACTCCTAGCAGGAAACTCCAAATAATAAGAAGCTGTTGTTTTTGGCGAGTGGGCTGGGCGTCACTGGATAGAAATCGTGGAATCATATGAGTTCAGTGGATCCGTGAAGTGTTCGCTAGTACATTTGATTTCTCAAATTTTGGGTGAGTCTAACGCAAACGAGGACACTTGAATGGTCGATAACCGTCTCCAAACCGATGTTTATTAGATTTTATTTCCGTGCAGTAAACTAATATTTGCGCTGAAAAAGATCCATAAATCCCTAATAATGCCTATGGACACTTAACTATCTTATAAGTTACAGCAAGTAACACTCCATAGTGCACAGTTTGTGGATCTTCGTTGCAGGTAGAACAGGTTTATTCATTCCTCGGCTGTGGTCACCTGAAGTTCTGAAATTGCTTCTGTTCCAACAAGCTTTCTGTTACTGCACATTTGGCGCTAACTTATTTGATATGTGGACCCTTGTGAAAGCAAATACGAATTTATCGCAAAATTCCGTATAGTTCTGAGGTCACTTACATGCTTGCACGGCCTTCAAATTAAGCGAAAAGGGCTAAGGACTATATTGATCCAAATTCTTTATTGTTTCAGAGCAGCCGAGTGAAATTTTTCTTACGCTGTCCGCCTGTAATTCTTCAGACCTTGTTAAGTGTGCGCTGAGCAGCCGCTAATGGCTCGATGCCCAAATTTGCGGTGTACAAGTCTGTTATACGACACCAGTGGCATTATTCACAGCCGGTCACCTTGTTTACCATGCTTCCCATTTACGTGTGCAGATCACCAAGTGCGCCAAAAACTACTTTGCCAATAACTTATTCTCCACTTCACCAAGAGCTTTGACCACGGGAATCGGAGGAACTTCCTTCTTGGGTCCTCCAGTAGGGTATAATTGGGTTCTTCCTTAACTGTTCTTTTGTTTCATGTCGTCCATTCGGAAAACCATGTCAACGAAACCCGAGTCATTATAGACTTTGTCTACTAAGGCAAGCCAAAATTTACTTGATGGAAAAAAATCGATATTTATGAAACCATTACATCCCAACTGACAGGGGCCGAAATGCACAAGTGAATTTCTATCACCGAAGGATCCCACGCCAATTTTACTGTCCCAATGAGTGCCGTTGAGTAGCCAACGGTTGAACTTCAGCGAACCTTATTTCTATTTCCAATTCTGCCGTAAGAAATCGTGGATTCCATGAGCGATTCAGTTAAACACTACGGCAACGCAATATGTTCGCTAACATTCATGGGTACTTCAGCATATATATAATGAATATGTTCGTAAAAATTATTGAAGATCTGGCGACACCGACCAGATGTTTCGAAGATAAGGCGGACTATACCCATAGGGTAGGCGCACATCATCGCATGGAATCCTTACAAATTTATGCGCAGTTGTTGCCTAATAAGAGTGCAGATTCGCCGGACGATTACACACAATCAGTAGTACAAACGTTGTTTTCCAACTGTGTTTTGAATCACAAACGGCGAGGGATTACCGGTAGCCAATGCCTGGTGGACACAAAAATTGGATACCTGCACATCCGCTAAAGTAAATTCAATCAACAACTTTATTTCACAACAGACGCCGTAAGGGAGAGAAATTTTCTGCAGCACTACGGTGCAGTAGGTCAGGGGGAAAATCCAACGGTGGATGCAGAGAGCAAGTCAGAAACCCGTCACTGGTTATCAAGACGACGAGGTTATATCCAAGCGTTTCAAGGTGACCATAAAAGAGTTATGTGAATGGATTCAACAAAAGCTGTCATGAAAATATTTTTTAATCATTAAGGTAACTTGTTATAGATGTACATGTTTTTAAACAAACTTGACTGGCCATTTTTCTTGCTTTCTAGACTTACCTGATGAAAACAAGGGACCTCCGGTTTTCATCGGGCAGCAGTGGAGAATACAGCGGAGTGTTCATTGGTTTTCATATGAAATATATGACTTACTTGAAATCCGCCTTGATGCTTCCTAAGTAGCTATGCTCATGAGGACGGAGTTTTTGGGAGGCATGCGGCACCGTTATGTGCTTAACGAACAAGTGGCTTTTTTGCAAGTCGCGTATCGGGTGAGCATGGATAGTGACAGTGAGTGATTAGACTAGTTTCCGATTTAGGGGTTTTGAATGCGCTCATGCTCGTTTTTATCATAAGGCAGGCTTTCAAAATGCGCGTTTACAGGTAATCCATTCGTGTGACTTTCACCACGCCCCATGCGTAGTTGCAGCGACCTTGTGGGCTTTGAGGTTTGCTTTTGCGTACATAGCCATATTCTTGTGTAATTTTGGATTCACTGGGATATCGGTATGTACGTAATGTTTATTATATGGAGCTATCTTTGTTCACTCGCGCTGAACTTCAGTTACTCAATCACTCTTACTGGTTGCTCATTTTCCGTCTGCATTATTTCGCCAACCGCCGCGTCGTCATTCACTTTGTTCTGTAGAGAACGAATACTCATAGGTAACCCTGATGACACTCGCGGTTATACTCGTTTGCGTCCCAGGATTGCACTCTTGCGGTATCGGCAAGGCATTTTCAAGTGAATTCTGGTAAAGGTGAGTTGCCAGGAGCAACGGTATATTGCCAGATAAGCAGACCACAATAAAGATTTATGAGAGCTGATAGGCTTTATTCCTGAGGGGGAAATGAATGATGGCCCGTAGGCAGAAAGTCGGATCGTATCATATGCAAATAAAAATGTTCCACCTCAGTTTGTTTTGTAGGGTTTAGTAAAATGCAGTCCAAGAGGGTGGAAGAAGCCAGTACAAAATGATGTACGTGGACCTTGAGGCTAGGGCTTTGTTAACTAAAACAGCGCAAACTGGTGGAACTAACCGAGTACCGTCCACCGGACCAGAAATATGCCTGTAAGAGGTAAACTCAGAAGGTGTGACCCGCCAACCTAGCTGCATCCACACACCCCTGCGGCAAAGCTGCCCAACCGGTGTGCGCCGACCAAAGCGATGGAACTGATGCCCCCGGGACTATTCAGCTAAGGTCAGCTTACGCCGGAGTTGAAGAACGAATTGCGGATGTAATATGAACACGACGAGCCAAACATCAGGATTTGAGGAGTGAACAATCTTAAGTGAATCGAAACCGCGATAGACAGAGCGTGAAGTACGTAAGCCGTCCAAGCAAGAAATCAATATTGAGGACGATTGTGAGTAAACAACAGCATCGGACGCAGTTACGGGGGAAGGAATATGTAACAGAAATGCGCTGGAGGCTGACTATTTACACGGATGAAAGATCGTAGTCCATAATGTAGAATCTAAGAGAACAAGCAGTTGGCATCCAAGGAGTTTTGCGAAAAAGGGAGGTGTAAGAGATTGAACCTGCCATGAAGGGAAGTAAAAGTATACAACGAAACACACGGCGCTTTATTGCGGCTAAAGGAGAAACAAAGAAAGGGGTTTTGACTGTGGGTTTTCTCCTTTGATGAGGCCGCGCCGGGCGAGTCCTTAGTTCCCGGGTTATGAGCACCTAATCGACAGTTTGTACTGCCCCCTTTTTTGGCGTTCTTAAGCTCGGCTTTTTCAGGAGGAGATTAAGACGATCAATGGTGGCTTTTTCCTTCGGAGCGTTGTAGTGTATCACACATGTTTTATCGTAAAGGCCTTTCTTCTTGTCTCAGCAGGCGTAAGCAGATGCTATCGAGGCTTCTGCTCTGGTAAATGCGTGTATTGACTCCTTAAGGTCTGTGTTTACACGCACTGTCAAGTTTTTTCACAGGCCGCAGGTAGGCGCAACTCACAAACACTATGCGTTATTCTGGAGGCCTGGTCAGCATAAACGTTAGAAACTAGCTACTTTAAGGTTGTCCCGTCTCCGGGTTGACGCAGTGTGCATCCGGAGTTGAATTTTGCTCTTGGGCCCAGATGAAAGTTTTAGGAACATCAAAGCTCAAAGCCTCACGCTCGGAGCGTGGCGATTTTCCTTCAGTTCTTAGGCCGTCCTGTCGGCTTTATTGTGGGAGCGTTCATGGTAGTTGACATACTTAACGAAATTCGGCTCACATCCGGAGTTCTGCGTTTTGTACGTTTTCTGCTTCTGCCAGATCCCCCGGTGAGTTCCACCCGGGTGCATAATACTGAACCACATGGTGACGCAGGGAGCTGCCGATATCTTCCTGGAACCCCAGAGTTTCAACTAAAATGATCAGTTGGAGTTTCTCGTCGTGCCTCCAAAGAGCTGCTGCAGGGTTGTTGAGCTTTTGGATTCCGTGTTTGATCTACGCAGATGATCTGAGATCCTAACGGGTAATCAGAGGACCGGACTACTAGAAGTAATTGCAGGAAGACCTGGATGCCTTCTATCGCAGGTCGGAGAGACGGAAAATGCGCGCATACATGGTTGAACCTTCTATAGGCATGACACACAGCTATTAACTTCCTGATTTTTGATGAACCCGGCCACTTGACAACACCTACCATTTTTTCCCGGCCAACTTATGCGCCGGCGATGCGCACTTTTGTTGCGTTCAAATGTGGATTGACTCGCAGTGCACGACTCATAGTCAGCCCCAGAAAGTTTCGGCGATGACTTATCTAGCTCTGATTTAAAACCCAGAACTCGTGATTGGCCCATCTCATTTCAGGTTATGTTCATGAAAGCACAGACACTACATCTTTACGACTAAATTTTTGCTTTACGATTTCCACTGCGCTATCTCAGTTTAAATTTGATTTTGCCCTGCGCATGACTCTCGAATTTCGAGAAATATACCCATTATTATTATTATTATTCCGCTCGAGGTTCCCTGCTACGGGAAAACCATGGTGAATGCGACCCGTTGGCAATGGTTACTTCTTTGTTGGAGATTCGATCCCACAATGACAGCATCTGAGTCTCTGCACGAGGCTTTCTAATTGCCATCCGATGTTCCTTCAGTAGGTCGTTTTCAAGTTAAAAAGATAGGGTAAAACTGACCGGCCTCTCTTTTGAGACGTGTCGCCGTACTCGAGGAGACACCTGTTCCAAAGACCTCTGTTAGAGCCAGTTTCTTTATTGTTGGACATTCGTCACTATTGCATTTAAAAACAAAGTACGTAAAGTAGTTACTGTAACCTTTCTCATTAATTTTTACCACCCATACTCACTTCACGATCGAGTATATGAAACTTAATTGGGCTCCTGAAAATCTCACTAATGTCACCTTTTCGTTCATTAGGGAAAGGAAAGGAAATCTCTCTACTCATGTCATACAGGAAGCAACCTAGTCTCTTCCACTTCAAGCAGGGCTTCGACACCAGCTCATGCCACTTAGTTACGTGCAGTTCCACGTCGAATGCATTTCACCGTTCCTCTGCCGGAAAAATTGTACCTATCGCTCAATAGTCTGAATTCATATCCATAAACTTTATCGTTCTAATAGCCTATAGGTTAGCTCACCCAAAGCTCTCTCCCACTCACTCACCTAACTAATTCCAACACCGTCGCCAACACGGTGTGGCAAACATAACCTGCAATCGTCTTCTAAAAAACATTCACTATCACCCTCATCCTTACTTTTCATTAACTCTTCAGTTCATGCGAATGGCTGGCACTTAGAAGTCACCTTGTTTCTGACGAACCCAAACGGTACCCGCCAGACGAAATAAGGCAAATGTCTTGGATTCTTTCTTTCTCATGCCTCATTGATGTTCGTCCATTTTGGTCAATTCAGACCTCAAACCATCGCCACGAATAAAGAGTCCTCTCCCGATAGTGACCTTTTATATCTACCATACCCACTGGCCCCGACCATTTCTCGCTTCGAAAGGCATGGCCTGCCAGAGTGAAATATAATCCTTGATTTCCAAGTTGAATTTAGTCAATCCCTATAGCATCTATCTTTGTATTTCGATCATTTTGATATCAGAACAGTTATTCTCCGTCCGTCCCACTAAATACCAGCTCATCCTCCCTAATAATAGCGTAGACGATCCTACCAAATACCGGTTCATTGTGTTTACTCATAGCGCAGACGATCCACGCACTAGATAAGCCAGCTTATCTATTTAAAAATATATATGTATATATTAAAGAAAACCCGGATTCCCCAGCCACCGTCCATATATTGTGAATTGCACTATGCGCCCTAGCAACTTCCTTCTCTGAGCTGCTCGTAACATTGATCGCTTCTTAATCTGCAGCTGGCGGTTAGGCCAGACTGCCGTCCGACTTTTTCTCTCTTCCGGGCCTTATAATCCTGTTTGGATGGAAACACTTATCCCATGCTCTGGCGATTATCTGATCCTGGAAAGACGATATCTCCCTTGCCATACCATGTTTGAATTCCTTCCACCACACCACGAGTGCGACGGCGTTGCCACAATAGTGCGGGGTGCGGTCATATCCACCGCTTTGGCCGGCGCATATCGGGCGAGCACCTAGCTACAGCGGTGTGCGGGTGCAACTAGGTTGGCGGATTGCACCTCCGGCGTTCACCACCAAACGATGTTTTTCAGGTTGCGTGGCCAGCACTCGGTCAACCCTACCAATTACCACCACCATTTTAACCAGCACTCTAGCTCCTGCGTTCATGTGCACCACTTTGTACTGGCCTCCTCTTGATCCTTCCCACAATTCTAACAAACCCATGCAAAACGGACTCATGAATGGACAGCATTTTTATTGGCACCGGATGTAAACTGACGTTCACAATGCATATTGACATCCGAAAACAGCTGAAGACCGCCGTTTTTTATCAACCTCTATTCTCGTCTGCGGAATTTGGCAATAGACCGATGATCCTGGTAACAGTTCCTCACACGAGTCCACGAGACGTCGCCCCATTTTACTCCGGTTTTCCTACTTCTTTCCCAACCCCACCTTCATCTGTAGACCAAGACAAATTTACGACCTCAAAATTGCTCGAAACAAAGCTCACGTGTTAGTATTACGATCGCACAATTCCCATCCATTGTCGCCGCTTTCCTTGCTTAACGGACCGTGCTTCCAGAATTTTTGAGTTTTATACGGCCCTTTTGATATCCAGTCTGGTTTTCGCTCATCTCCATTCCGTTATCACATCCTTAATGATCCATATAACTCCCTTGATAATCGAGCATCCCGGCCAACAGGCGGTTACAGCCATTGCCCTCCAGCCATTTTTGCGCCCGCGATACGCGCCTTTGCTGCATTCAAACATAGTGTTACTCGCAGTGAAGGACTGGCAATCAGCCACAGAAAAATCTTTGCGAATCATTATATAGCTTTGATTTAAAGCTCAAAACCCCGTGCTCAGGAAATCACACTGCCTGTTATGATCTTATGGGCAAAACCACATTGCATTGTACGTTTGGTTTCTGTTTTCCGTGTCTGCACTGTGCCTTCTTTGCCCAATTTTGATCTTTCCTTGCACATGACTCTCGTATGTCGAGAAATATACAAATACAAGCAAACCTTTCAAATTACTTAAGGTCGCTCTCGCCCCCTCTCCCTTCGATTTATATTGTTCGTATTTCCTATGCATCATCTATTTAAAAACTTGATCTTGCCTTGCGCATGCATCTTGCAAATTGAGAAATATACATTATTGTTATTATTGTTTGCATTCGGATCCTTCATCCGAAGTCAATTGGGTCCGGAGTAGTAGACGGAATTCAAAATGTTCGATTGCAACCGAATCAGTGTTCACGTGTTCATGACAGGAAAGCTGAAGCCTACTCGATTGCAACTGGTCTATCGACCTAACTTTGAGACTCGTTATCGACAACTGAAGCGGATGAAAATGTCTGCCACAAATTCCACTCGACACTGGACGACTACTCCAAGAAACCATTGGCGATGGGCGTCCTTGTGCAATATACTATTTTATTCTTCGAAGAGAGGGTCGCCTGCTCTAATTCGGCCGGAAATCTTTGATTGATTTTAACTCGCGGTTGCTATCTTCCGTTCTTGATAACTTCATTTATTAGCAAAGATCCAGTCGCACGTATTGGTCCTCAAAGATCAACACTCACTGGTATAGTCTTCTGATGGATGGTTTGGTTCAGCGTTATTCATTGACTTTCCCATACGGCGTTTTCGTTCACATTATTGAGTAACTTAGTCGGTGCGATATCGCCACAGACGGTTTGAGCATTCACCGAGGTACTTGCCAAGCCAAATCAAAATCCACTATTTTTTCCATCATTTTGGCTTCTGATTTCGAGTGAAAGCATCTTAAGGACATCCATGTCTCGCAAAATTCAGCGGCTATGAACTTGCAAAATTTCCGGAAGTTTGGACGTTACGTCAACAATGTTGTGGTCATTTATGCGAAAATTTTGGAAAAATCGCAATAAACCGCATCAAGGCCACAAAAAGAACTTAATTGGTTGTAAATGAAGGAATCCTGCATTGCCCCAGCCATAGACGTGGGGCAACTTTAGGAAGCAGACAAGCAATCCATAGAAAAATACTGGGATGTATTTCAGTGCTCTTCGATTCCCCACCGGGGAAATAGAACTCACACCTCATTTTTATCTTGCTTTTCATTTTTCTTCCTTTAGAATTAGCTTCACTATTTGTCGTTTAGTTCCTTGTTTCAGCCTCGGCAATTTGTTGATGATGAACGTAGAGCAGAAGTACGTTTAAGTAGCGCATCTCTGCATGTTTTTCCCAGGCTTACCGCTGGTAAAACTCGTCAGCTGATCGTACAGTTTTCCGTTCTTTAGTGCTGCCTTGGTAAGTATTTGTTTCTGATAACATCACCATGACGTTCTCATCACTGAGTTGAGTGCCCTCAGTACAAAAAATGAGGCACAGAATAAGGGATGAAACCCGCTGTTAAGTGACACTGTAAAAGGGCATCTTTGAAAACATTCATACAAGAATCAGATTGTCGGCTGATTTTGAAGAGGGGCGTTGTGTGTGGAAAAAGGTAGACAGTGGGTGTTCCACAGTTTGGCACATGTAGGAAAGACAATGACTATGATCTAGAGATGAAAACTTGGTAAGGATGGTTAGAAATCTGAGGATACGATAGGGGACAAAGGTCAAAGCATGCGAATCAATGAAGCAGGCCCCGAAAAACAAAAGCCGGTGTAGCGACGACGGAAAAGACGCAGTGGAGCAACAACATATCTACTTACCGGATGTTAAGAAAGACTCCTTGTTCAGCCGGATGGCCTCTCGTTTAACCCGATCAGGTAGAGGAATGAAAGCAAATCAAGCTCCACTCTGAACATCACTGTGGTTTCTAGGTGGATTTGAGCTTAGTGCAATAGAAGGAAAAAACAGGAGTAAATAAACGTCTGATTCCAAGTAGAGCCAACGTTTCGCACAGCACGAGAAGCTAGATAAGACACAAAAAGGAACCAGCGTGAGGAAATTATAGATAAGCCTAGAAGGGAAGTAGTGTTTGCGGAGTGTAAATCTGTTGAATCACAGCACAGATAGTGATTTAGTTGAGGTGCTTAATGTAAAGGTAAGTTCTCAAGGCAGCATGATCAAGTGAACCCCAGGAGAAGATGTGTTCAAAATCAGAAATCAGCGATTCACCGACAGCCTTAAGATCGCACTGTTTTTGGTGCTTGGGTGGTAGCAATTTGGGTAGAAAAGGGAACAATGGAGAGTGGCGTCATCAGTAAAGTGGTGGACTGGACTGGAAATACCGGGTAAAACATCGGTAATATGCAAAAGAATGAGGTTGTATGCCAGTGCTGGGCCTCAACGCAATCAGCACTCTAGGCGAACAGCTGAGATGAAATCCCATGGTCTCGGACCTAGATGGCTAGCTTACCGAGGAAATTTAATGTTTACGACGCACAAACTAGAGGGAACCCGAACGTGGGAAGTTTCGTTATTTGTCCTTCGTGCTAAACTCGGTCGAAGGACTCGCAAATATGAAGCTTAATGTGGGGTGTTTCTCCGCACTTATCAGGTCAGGACAATCAGGATTACAAAACGGTAGCCAGTAGATCACCGATGAAACCACAAGGTTGTTCAGCAGTCCTTTGCGTTTTAGAGGTCATTGCAAATGATCGCAAATAATAGTTTTGAACATCTTAGAAGTAACACGTCATGGTAGATGTTCAGCCAGCGGGGGTATGGGAAACTTCGGCGTGTTCCAATGGAACTGGGAAAGTGGGAAGATAGGGGGAAGAACGAGAAGCGGGCGTTAAATAGTGCCAGTTCATGCGCATGTTTTAAGCACAAAGTTAAAATACTGTTGGGCCGGGTGGTTTGGGCACGTTCTGAGAGCGCTATGCTTGGCGAATCTTTTTAACGCAAATAAAAAGTGGTTAGTAGGAACAAAAACGACGGAGGAACATGGTAGTCGGATAGAATAAAATTAGGGGAAACCAGAAAGCGGTAACGTGTGTTTTCTTGTGATTCATAAGGATCATTGAGAGCACCACAGACAAGAAGAAATTTGAAAGGACAGAGCCTCGATGAAACTCAAATCTCCGCTGCTAATGCCGAGTAAAATTAGGCGCTGCTTTGAAGCGGACGAAGCATCCCTTGGTTCTTTCTATAACTAACGAGTATTCATTCACAGTTTTACAAATGGTGGCGGAAGTTGAGAGTAGACGGGCGATGCCAATTGCGAAATGCTGTTCTCTTCACCCGAACAACGTGAATATATGCGTGAATAAACTACCCGTAGGATCTAAGTTTATCGCCACTAAAAAACGTATGTAAAGACTCACCCATACCGAATAAAGTTCGTAAAATAAGGGAAAGACGAGGAAACATCATAAGTGAAACAATAATCATTTCCTATTTGCTTCAATTATAACTCACAAACATCTTGAGGACAGCATAAGGTTGTGGTGGGTAAAACTGAGGGAGCGTGTGGTAATGGCGCAATGAGTCGTCTAAGGAACGGATTAAAACGTGAGGTGAGAGAAGGAACGAGGTTGAAGATAAGATCGGGAGTATGAATATGGTCGCCACGTTGATCGAGAATGACATACAAAGAGGTTGTTAGTCGTGATTTAAGTGTCAAATGTGGATATCTAGCGAAGACAGAACGGCACATCCTGGGCCGATTTTCTGTCTTCTCTGAAAGCACCAACAAAGGAGGTGGTTCCATCCAAATTTTATCGATCAAAGATCGTTTCCGGAAAACGCTAGGTTTCATCACAGTGACGTTGACTCACCCGGTGCCCTTCTTCGTCTTCACAGAGTTGGACTCAGGTTGACTGTATTGTCATTGGTCACTAATGGCGTGGATTAATCGAGGATTGTCGATCATTCTGGTGCGCAACCATGTGAACTCAGATCATGCTTTGGTGTGTGCTCGGTTTTGTTTGTCTTTAGTTGGCGGTCATTTCAACACGAAAACCACGCGCTCTCTATAGCTGACGATACTCAGAGACTCCGGGTCCGACTGAAGTTTTCTGCTAAGATATAAAGCCTACGGCTATGGATGAGAACATTAATCGTTCTGCTTAACGCTTAGACATCCTAGCAGCAACCGTTCACCAATCCCCATGAATTGCACGCCTACAAATAATGTCGCGCAGGATAATCAGGACCGCGCTGCCCATTGTATTAAGCGGAGTGGGTATTGATAAGCACGCTACTGCTCAGAGTTCCCTCTCTTTTATTCAACTCGTTTCATCTGTTTCCAACCAAGTCTCTTTACCCCATCTGCCTACTTCTAGTGTCCCCACTGGTAACACCCCGATACTCGCAACTGTTCATTGTCAAATAGCGTTGGAGGTGGTTTTCAGTCTGCTAGCTCACATCTTCTCAAGCCTCGTCAGCCTCTGAATTTCGATTCTTTTAATGTGCCCACTTTAACGCAGGCTGGCCAACAGGCAGATTTTGCCCCGACAATGGACTGAATTTCGATTGATGTCTGCTGTGTGAGTGAAACACGAATTCAAGATTCGAGTAGAGTAATTCAACTAACTGCGCCAAAGGTCTCGTCAAGATATTTGAATTACTCTACTCGAATCTTGAATTCGTGTTTCACTCACACAGCAGACATCAATCGAAATTCAGTCCATTGTCGGGGCAAAATCTGCCTGTTGGCCAGCCTGCGTTAAAGTTCAAGCTGTGGTCAACGTGGTGTAGGAATACGGTCTGAAGTGAAATGCTGAAGCACCTTTTAGATTGGATCCCAGTCACAGTCGCTTGGTGATGAGACTTCAGGGCAATCAGTCGGCGTCCGAAAGGATAGTATGTTTTAAGCGTAGTTTACTTTATTATCTCGGTATACGCTTCCAGCAACTATGAACACTGCTATGGGAGGAAACGAGTTTTTTACGAACACCCTCGTCACTTGTTCGGAAGACGCAAACGTATTCTGACACTATGCAGTGGCTAGCAGGTAGATTTTAATGCACAAGTTGGAAAACTGAGGTGCATCGAGTCCTGTTTAGGTGGCGATGCCGCCTATGCTTGCACAGCGAAAGACGTACGGAGAAAGACTTCTGCAATTTTTGTCAGATAATCATTTATTCACTATCTAGTACGAATTTCAGACACAGTTCGCGTTCACACTGCGACATGGCGCTCTAGCTCGACAGGTACTTTGAAGTCAGATTAACCATACTCGCAATTAGCTACCGTTGCGCGGTTCTGTCCAGAACTGGTATATCAACTGGACCACGTGCGTTCGAATCGACCATGCGTTATCTTTATAATAGATTTTGCTGCAGCCAACGGCGATCGACGGCAGCTTACATCCCATTTGCCTCTCGAACTCATGTTGATCCGGCTGTTCGCAACGGGTTTAAGCGGAAACAGTCTGAGTAACTGAGAATATCGACGAGCACCAGTGGGGACAAGTTAAACAGGCTATGCATTTAGCGGGGATTTCGCCTTCGGCCCTAGATCTTGCCTTGGTCAAATCGCTGGATCTCGCAAGAGTCGCTGAGAGTCTCATGGAAAAAGACCGCCAGCTTTCCCAAAAAGTAAATGAGCTGAATAAGGTACGTCGGCATTCGCAGCGTCATTTGAGAGTAAGCCTTAAGTACTATCGTAGAACGTGGTTTCTTAAGTCAGCCGAAGAGATAGAAGTAGCGGCTTCTTTAGGTAACAGTCAAAAGCCAAGCTTGTGCGCAAAACATTTTCGCGGCGAATATCTGGTTTGTGCAGCCATGTGCAATAGAAATCGAGGGCACACTCTTGGTAGACAATAAAGGGTCGACCGTTGGGCAGAGCATTTCAAGGATCATTTAGATGCCCACACGCTATCGTATACTAGTCCGACGCCTGGAGTTTCTGTGACTCCGGGAGGTGTCACTTATCCCCAATCGGAAGGGATTGGAGTCGAATATTTCGGCTTCTGAAGAGAAAAAAGCGCTTGCCGGTCCGACGAACTCCCCAGTTTCTTTCAATATTGGGTGGTAGAAGTCTGATGAAATAACTTAACTCCTTGCTCGTGATATTTTGTAACAAGAGCGTATCCCGCTAATCGTGGGGTGAGTTCTCTGATCTATACCATCTCAGAAAAGGCACACGGAGTGACTGCAGCAATCAATCGCGGGAATTAGTTCAATTCCGATAGTTACTAAGTGTTAGCTATTGATAATGTCTTCGCGGTTTTGACACGATTCCGCGAGAGCAATATCCAGCCGCACACAACAGCCGAGATTTCGGCGCAGGTGTCGAGGTTGCAATCGACAAATATCACTTGTCGCAGCATACTCGAAAACGGCCATAAGCATCCGCACCCGCCCCTACGATACGAATCTCCCGAGTTTGAAAGGTGCTTTCAACTCAGTGGATCGGACAGCGGAAGGGTATGCTAACGAAGTTTGTGAACCTGTCGCAAGCATTGTACTCGTATACCTACGGTCGGGTGAGGGTATACGGTGAACTTTCACGTTCATTCGAAACGACTAGCAGCGTTCGACAAGGGTGTCCCATCTTTCCATTCTTGTTCAATTCCCCACTGGACGAGGGATGGGAAGTATGCTTATAGGAGGTCTTCGGGAGATAAGAGTCGAACTGCGGAAGTGGGAGGAAACTATTGCGACTAGATTACGCCAGATGACGTCGTGTGGCCTGTTCGAGTACTGCGAACCAATGTCACAACGGGCGACTAGATAGAATTCGAGAGTCGAGTTGCTCGTTGGCCATTGTCGCT
>LUCM01001076.1:399970-444702 GCA_008360955.1 Fasciolopsis buskii | reverse complement strand
CTTTGCACCTTCAAAGTGCAAAGTACTGTTACAGGACTGGACGACCGCAGCGCCGAACTTGATACTGGATGGAGAGGAACTAGCGACTGTGGACCGTTTCACTTACCTTGGTAGCTGCGTGTCCAACGACGGTAGCTCGGGAGTGGAGGTAAATATGCGTATATCCAAGACTCTGGCAGCTTACGCTCGACTGAAGCGCTTGCGGCGTCGGCCTGATATTTCACTGAAATTGAATGGTCGTGTGTACTGTGCCGTAGTGTGCACAGTTCCTTTGTACGGTTGCGAGTCATGGAATATTCGTGTGGGCGATGTTCGTCGGCTAGAGGTTTTCGACCACCGACATCTATGTAGCGTCTCCAGGATTGGATGAAGTGACCGAGTGAGTAATGTAGAGGTTAGGAATCCATTACTAGGCGCCCGCTCTCAGGACACCTTTTTTCATCTTATGAAACTTAATAGACTTCGCCGGTTGGGTTATGTGTTGCTTATGGGGAACAGTCGTTTAACATACCGTGACCTATTTTATGTTCATCCTGCGGTTGATGGGGGACGAAGCCACCTGGAGATCAACGGATGACGTGTAAAGTGGAATGAAAGACTACACAGCAAACTTGTGTAAAGTAGCTAGGTGTCCACGTCTTTGTGGTTGGAGTCCGAAAGACCCGTCAACTAGCTGGCTGGTGATACTGAAGAATACGGTAATGAACAATGGCGCTCGTGTTTCCTTTTTCTATCGATTCAGAATGATTGAAGGAGTACATTTGTACCGTTACACTGTGTTCCCTGTGTTGGCTGCAGCAGCATTTCATCTTTTCCCACGAACACACATCGGGTGACTAGGTTATGGCATGACATTGGAGACGGTCACCAACAGCCGCTGACCCAACGGCTTCTTCTAGCATTAAGAAAATTGCGAGCTGGCCAACAGCGCCGCAAACCGGGGTATAAACGGCGAAGGCAGAAGCATAACTACCTTCTCTGACTCAACTTTAAGTGTTTTTTTGCGTATCGGCTACATCCCGGATGCAGTTGACGAATGCAGCTGACGGTTGCTTGTTCGTCATCGCGTTGTCAGTGGTCACCCCTCCCTACATAACATCAGACTGTAGATATTGTATCCAGTTGTCTTCTATAGGTGATTGAAATGTTGGCTCAAAATAACCCAGAGGACAACGCAGTCACATGCGACGAACGCCTGTCTAAGTGGAACGTGCGCTTGCTCGCTCTAAGGCTTTGGCTGCAGCCCCCGGTCCATTTCCTGAGTTTCGCATAAGAGCATCTAAAATATTTTTGTCTAGGGTGGCAGCTTCTTTCCCTAAATCTACCGCCTTCGGCTGTTCGTCGTGATAATTGCGCATTCTCGTTTCGATTTTTCAACCATGAAAGTGCTCCGAAACTGATGTCATTATTTCTTACTTTGAACCGTTTTATGAGTCCGCACAAGGTGGACCACACTGGCCAATCGGTCCTTTCTGTCGGACATGTTGGTCCTTTAAACCTTAATTTAAACGTCACCATGGTGAAGCATGAATGTGCCACTAAAAACCGATTGCTTTTATTTTGGTTCAATCTTAGCGTGAGCAATTTACTTTACACCTCTCTTCCTTTCCGTGGGTCATTCAGGTCTTTGATACGTGAACCATTCACCCGAGCGCCGACGGGTCTGTTGAAAGGGCCCTGTATCGCAGGTGTGACCCATTCGCATTTTCGTACGAGTTGTCGTATCGAATTAGTGCCGTCCTGCATTTTTGACACCGACTGGTTTCCTACATCACAATGAACAATGGCGCAACCGTTGTCCATGAATTTCGGGCCAACCATTGACCACATGCACTATGGAGGGTAACCGCATCGCTGAGAGAAAGTGTTGGAATCGTTACTCTTTGGGTACCGCCACTTGCTAGATACGTGCACTACAGAGAATGCCATAAGAAGTTAAGTCAGGCGGGGAAGCTCTGGTTCATTCGTACCCGTCCGGTTAAACTTGGCTTACTCCTCTCTCTGAATTTGCATCGTTATCTCCAAGATATTGCGCGCACAGCAACCGACTGTCGGCCGCAACTTAAAGGGTGCGCTTGCTGGCGACAAAAAAGGTTTGAATTGAGTCATACCCGAGTCTAATAAACTGTCGTGTCCGATAAAACTAAATACACCTTGACAGTAACGGCTGCAATTGCGATTAACAGTAGTTAGGTGGGAACTGGCCTAACAATTACCTTGAAGGACATCTTCTCTGTGTAAACTACCAGGGTCCGTCAAATGCAACGATGACTATACGGCGGACATTTTGACAACCACGTGTACTTTAAATCGTATGATTTAACGAGATCAGACTTCAGCATGCGCCGATGCTGTACGTCAGAGGTAGCGCGACCGATCTCTGCCTGTGCGAACCTTACACGCCATTTTGTCTTGTTCACTACATCACTCAGTTAGATGTTACTCAATAATTTGGTCTAAGGCAGACACAATCTAGGTGGAAAATTTTCAGAAATACATGGGTTTTGGACAAGACTTTGCAGAACCAAAATGTGTTGCTGACGTAGCCGTTTGGATTTTCCTCGCTCTCTGTGTTAGCCAGGAGCCGTTCACAGCTTGGCGGATCAAACAAACACTCCGCTGCGAATGTATTCACTTTATCAAGCAACAACTTTACAAAGCGGCCCATGTAGACGACGTAACGACTAAACGTTTCGGTCTCCGTCCGAGTGGAGTCGACCGGCGATTCCCAATGCAATTCGTCTAAAAATGGACTTCCTATATGCAGGGCAGCAATTAGAAACCTCATAGCAGCATCCAAGCCAGTTGGATGCGAAGCCCACGCAAAGACAAGATTGCTCTGCAAATTATGCTATACTAGCCATGAGCAAGAAATTGGGTGCACAGCGTCCATGCCTCCAAAAATGGGCTTCAATTACCCCCATTAAGAAGACGATCAACAGTGAGGAAAACTATGCATATTATCGAACTCTCGACGAAATGGAATATGTAGAAACTATCTATTCCCTGGTTCAAGCAATTATGGTAGATTCTGCAAGCTTGATCACGTCCGACAAACGTTTGCCTGGGCTGACATTTAAAATCCAGTGCAAACGAGCGAAACGTCTACAATCGATCAACATGAACGACAAAAGGAAGGCTGGCTGTGACAGAACAATCCTCTTTAATTCAAGTGACTCGTGACCGCAACAAATGCCCGTAAAATAATCTCAAACAAAAGGCAGAGGGACGGAACATCGAGCAATAAAAACATTAATCAGAAAGAACGACAGCGACGACGACCAAAGCCAGCTTCAATGCGGGCAGTTCGGGTAGGAATATTTCGGTATTAAGAGAAGAGCAAATAAAAAAGGAGGAAGGAGGCTTCAACCACTGTACATGTTTTAGACGAGAATTAGCACAGCTAATCGACCAATATGACATCCATATCACAACGAATTAGCAGCAGCAGACCAACACAGACGGAACTGTCTCCATTTGGGCGTCAAAGAATGCGGTGTACGCTGACCGTCTTCTACAAATCCGACCTGAATAAAAAGTGCTGTGCGCGCAAACGAATTTGTTTAGCAATGTCAAGCTGAATTAATGCATCAGATAAACTAGCTGATGCCGCGTTTGCGGCATCAACATGAACAAGCAAACTAGAATTCAGCTGTTAAATGGAGACGCATAGTCAACCCAAGGTTTGACCGCCCTTCTCTATTGACCTGTTTGATGTCGATCATGCTATATAGAGCTCTCAGCCTGCTTGGTGCTTCGTCGTTGAACTGCTATTTGTTGGCCTGTATTTTTGCTTCAAACTTTTGGTCAACCACTGTCGTTTGTGGGTGCCTACAGCCGGTCTGAAAACGGACGCCGTAGAGTGGATGTTTATCAGAAAATCTGCCAAGACATATTCTAGTGGAAACCACGTTCACCGGAATATAGGAGCAATTTGTTCCTTGTTCCATTATGATGTTCTTTCGGAAACAAGATTCACCGAGATCGTTTGGCCAGTTTTATTCTTGCACTTATTGAATCTCAGTTCTTCCTTATTAAACGCGGCCAAAGGAAAGTTATTTTGTTTCCGGTGCTTATCAAAGAAAATAGCTTTACGGCGTCCTCCAATCAACTTTACCCCGATCGGTACAGATATCTGAGGAACACAAATTTCATTTGGCTTGCTCTCATGAAAATGCATTCTAATCCAAGGCCAGATATGCCCACCCTTGATGCTTATCGTTTCACTGACAACTCGCTGTCAGATGAATTAACATCGAGAAAAATTTTATCATAAAATGTTTGCAATTAACACCGGATTTGGGAGAATTTTTAATGGGTGTATGGGGATGATCCTGGCCTGCTGCCAATATTTGATAAACCCCTTAAGGTATGCCCCAGGTTGATTTTACTTGAATGCAGATCCTATTTGAAATCACTCTGTTGTCTTATTAGTCACCAGCCAGCTTTCGCACGTGCGCGTTCTAATAATTTTGGTCCGGTGTTCCTAGGAAGAAGGATAAACTACCCTGTGGGTAATCTTACATGGGTAGTGTGTGGCTGTCCCGTAAGGCTCCCGAAACCCCAGAAACTGAAGCCACGATTTTGGCGAACCTCAAACGGATCGGCCCTTGATCAAACGTCTATTAACCGGACCTGCTAATCCTTCGTGTAATCACCAAAAATGAATAAGGAGCCAGTAAAATTTCAACTTATTTTTCCTTTCTGACCTTTTTCTCTTAACTACACATGCTGCCACTTAAAAAGCGTAAACCACAATGCCCAAGACGACACTAACCCCCTTCCACGGAACGTGAAGGATCACCAGATGGTCAATAGGAAAACATCGGATCAGAGCCTTCATAGGGAATTAATTAACAAGGAAGAAATATTGAAATTGCTTTGCTGCTTCGCGCTAGATTAATGATGTGGTCATATTTATCCAGGGGTCCATGATCAAAAGCAAACTAAGTGCAGCTCGTTCGAAGACCAAATTTTTCACTGCTCTCTTAAATTCACACACTGGCTTCCTGAAAAACGTTAGACGACAGGTGCTTCTCAACTTTTGGCACACTTTTCCGATCAAACTTTTGCTAAAATACCCATTTTGTGCAGAATACAGTCTACGTTAAATGACTCAGAACCTGGATTTCAATGTCCCGTGATGTGTCAGAACAGACTTATTATAAATATGGCTTGCATGATACAGATTCCCATAAAAAGCAGTGACAGTATAGTTCATCAGGGTTTTACGCCTCAAATGTCTCTTTCAGTTCACGGATCCACGGAAATGTATACACTTATACAAAGCACCCCCAGCAACGTAGATTGACCAACGTTTCAACCCTGCCTTACTTGGTCAGAAGCGCCAGCAAGATATCCCAATCCACCAACTCAAATAGTGATGCCGAACTTGGATAATGAATCTAGGACCTTTGCCGCTAACCAGTAACGAAGAAAGTGATAATTTGTTCGTTGCGCTCCTCTGGAAATGACATATAGGCGGGTGTCAGCTGATTTTGATTCGGTGTTACCTGTGTATATTTTATTAAATAGATGACGTTGGAGGGATGACGGTTGTAACAGAATACCATTGCGATTATGATGTGTTAGTACGTTACAGGGCCCAATGGAACCACCGGCCTATATCGGGTTCTGTATTGGCTTTCAATCGCATATTACTTGTAAGTTCGGCTCCAGCGGCATGGTCTGCGACAGAAGGTTAACGTGAGGTACTCATCAACGTATTAGGGAGGTGGAGCTGCTGTGCTAGTTTTGTGTTGTCTGAAAATACTGCCGAAATATCCTGCCCATAAACAGAGACAAATGAGGAGAAATAAAGAAAAACCCTTGAATGCCGAAGTGAGAGAAGCCTAAAATATTATCTAGCCAGCACTTGGAAGTCCATTTATTCTGTGCATCAAAAACCTCCGAAGGTAGGCCGTTTTAGATAGAGACTGCTTCGCTTTTGGCGACAAGAAAACATCTTTTTAATGCCTGCAGGAAGTTCCTGAGTTGGAAGGCATTTCTTTGAATGTCAGATTATTCATGAGAAATAAGCTGTTACTTATTGTGTCAACAGCCAAAATTTATGAGCTTAAACCGTTATGCTGATGAAAGTGCGGAGGGCCGGAACGGCGAAGAACGCACTTCGTAACTTTCTTCTGCAGACTCTCAGGTATATCACGAACCCTGATCAGCCACCCTTTGCATAAATGTGTTCTTTCTATCACACCATTGAAATAAAACAAAAATGGTCACTTAGCTTTCTAATGATAGCAGAAAACGACGTTTTCAGACTTCGTTCTGCCCTGCATCCGCAGCATCTCTCCCAACAGACTTTAATCGACACTCAGTGATTTAGCGCGGAACATCAGTCATTTAAAAATAAACGGGAAAGAAAATTCAATTTGTTCAGTATCAATAATAACCCTCCAGGACTGGTGCGAATGCAAGCAAAACACCTGCATATACTGTAAGCTGAAACGTGGTGCTAATCTTCGATCGTGTTCCTTGTGGCTAGACGCCGTTCGAAAAAACTAGCTTGAGCCCAAAGCTCTTATCACGATTTTTGATGGCGGATGGTCTAGTCGGAACAAGCTTTCGGAGGAGACGGCTGGTTTATTAAAGGACTGATTCTGAAATTTTTTGTTGTTGAAACCTTGCAATTCTAAGCCGTAACGTGCTGTGATGATTTGGAGAATGTGGCTAGTTTCTAAATTTGTCGGACTGTTCAGAATCTTTATCGCTCCCACTGTCTTCTCCTGGTTCTTCTCAGTTTCGCCGACTAGCAATCCGTTTTTTTAGAGAGACATGCGTTGACATGGTAGTATTGCCTTCCCAACATTCTGTTTTTTACGTGCGGAACCTATCTAAAGCAACCCGTCGGCAGAGATAATGTGAATTCCACGAATGTCTGACGTCATTGGGCGAAGAACTCTCAAGCACCGACTGTTCATGGCAAACCACCTTGTTTGACGGCCTCAGTAATGGTGCTCTTACCTATTCTCCTGACCTCAGTAACGGAAATACCCGGACTTATTCTCTAAAATTGATGACCAACCCTTTTTCCACGGCACAGACATCGTGAAACTGCAACCGGAAATTAACTCGTTATCTGCGCTTCAGTAATAATTTTATCGCTCTGCTTGAATAGGCTTTCTTTGCACTAGGTCAAACGAAAGATTTGCATACTGAAGTATTCTTCAACAAAACATTTCTTCCTTTACTTTTTTGACTGCTTTTGTCCGAGGAGATACGTGCTTCTGAAACACTCACAGAACGTCCACAAATTGGTAACCCTCCGAGCATGGTGGCCAGTCGTAAAACCATCCAAATTAAATGTATTATCAGAGGCCTTCCTAATTCATATGCTCCGGCACCATCCGTGCTTACCGCAATTTGTTTCCGTCTTTGAACAAATTGCCTTCAGTAAATCGCAAGAAGCAAGGGCAGGGCTTCGGTTTTTGTTAAGATAAAAGATAAGAATCTGCTGCAATCTGTTCGTACGAATTAAGATGCACCCCCCTGTGATGGACTTTCGAAAACGAAAATTCTCAATTCAGTGTATATCTGCAAAACCAGCACAAAACTATTTCCCCTTAAGTTAACATGGCACAGCTTCCTAGTATTTATTTCGCAAACCACTTGCTAAACACTTCGCAAACTGAGATTCGTTTCTAAAGACAGATACAGTTCCGAAATTGACGTGACTTACGGAGCTAACATTTCTCATGTGATGCAAACCGGCAATAATGTCCGTCTAGAGTGGCTTCCGTTCATGATACTCGGTATACGAAAAGCATATCGTAAATATCCTTCGCCAAATGTGAGAATGAATTATCCCAGCCGACTGCTTGTCACAAGGTTAAATGAGTGCCCCCTAGATATATACCATTGAGTGTGGTGTTTCACACTTACAGTTCAAAGTAACGTAAATGACGCATGCCGTTTTGTTGGTCATCTTGGAGTCCATTAGTGGGTTACTTGAAATTCAGTTGTAATAGTAATTCCAACCATATCGTGCACAAAGTGACAGAAAGTGCAATATGATTGTTCGCTACGACCTCGTTTTCACCGATCAAGTACTAAACAGTGATATGTATTTCACTCGGGTATACACCAATTTTGGTACCACTTCCGAAGGTGCGGCTAAAGGCAGCAAAAACGAACTGCTGTTATTGACGGCGAAAACCACCGGGGTTTGCAAGACTCGCAGTTAACGTTTAGCACAAAACTAAATACGTGATTCAGCTGGCTAACTACTGTTTTGCCAAGCACCACGTTATCCTACAGCCCGATTTCGCTATAACGAGCGTTTTGGAAATTGTGCTGTCCGAATCATGGGTTTCATGCATCAAATACATGGTCATTAAGAAGATGGGACCTGAATAGCTTAAAGATCTCTTATTCCTTGTCTTCCGCTCTGGTCACGGTCGAAAGAGCATGGTCCTGATGAAACAATCTAATCGAGCTAGAGACAGATAGGCATCATACAGCCTTGTGGTAAATGGCCTGTTATTGTTGGCTGGTTACGTGCGCCACTGTCACCCGCCGCCGCCGCAATCTGAATCTATTTTACAAAGTGATAACTCAATGGTATTTTGAAAACTGCATCGTTGCACTCTGCACTTCAAAGTTCTCCGAAGTCCGAGCTTGCTTTACCTTTTGCTTTCTGGATTTCATCATTTATGTTAAAATCATTCGTGACTGATTCGCTGTCTGCCGCCGCTGACTGCTATCAGCAGTAGGCAAACATTCCTTCCCGATGTTCGGCTGTCTAGTTCCATGCTTATCCAGTTTACACCTCACCCTTCTCCTTTACACCGCAAAATTTGCTGGGTTTGTTCACAGTTTCCATTATTCCATCTAGTTTTTCCGATTTCCACGAAAGTCCGTGCCAGTCATGTCCATTAGTCTCGTTCTTATTTTCCCTCCAATAATCCTGCTTGCTGCCAGATTTATGTTGTACAGTGGGTTCATCATTAACTCTTTCTCAAACCTTGACGATAGTCATGGTCTTCTCTGATTTTTCACATAGCTATTTGTAAGTCCTGATGAAGACGTAACTTGTCTCTGCCTGACATCCAAATTTATGGCACACCGCAAATTTGCCGAAATGTCTCACAGGTAGACTGCTCCTGACGCAAATTTCCCTGAGAACATGATACGGCTATCAAATTCTGCCCCACTTAGGGTGCGCAGTGCTTTCTTTCTCCTTTTTCCTTCATCCCTCAACGTTATCTCTGCTTCTGAACACTCGTCCTTCAAAATACTGAACAACGTGATTAGGCAACCCAAGTGAACTTCAGCAACACTATTATAAACCGTTATTACAAATATTTGGCATATGCCCGATGTTACCCTCGATGCGTTACGGAGTCCTCGGCTTGTAACCCTCATAAATTTCCCCCAAATATCAAAGGTTCCAGTTGCCAGATGTTCCAAATTAGCAAAATGACATTTGAAGAAAATATGCCAATTCATTGCATGAGATGCGGCTTTCCAAAGGGTCGAGAAGACTTTTGATTGTGCCGGGACAAGGCTGCCCTACGTTCCATATGCCCAACACCAACAGTCTACAGCGCGCTTTTCACGGGTCACGCGAATCAAGGTCCTACTTGACAGTCGCTTCTCGACTCTTAAGCCCGTTTACTTTGCTTGTGACAACTAGCGCCCAAGTATATCGTTTGAGAGCCTAAGGATGACCTAATAACCTGGCCCCTGTCAAGATTTACCGATGAGTCTCATTCCAGCCTCCGGTTTAGGATCACCGCTCGTGGACCCCGCTCACATCATATTCTCACTGTAGAGACAAAGCTGGGTTACAGATGAAGTGCAGGAATACAAGCGGCTCTAGTACTGTCGTCGTAGATTCCTACCCGTGAGTTTAATCTTGGCCAAACTTACATCTCCTGTGATGAAGCAAAATTTTCTAGAAAAAACCCCACTTAGAGACTGAGCAATTCGCCGCCGATCCCAAACAGCAATTGTTTGGTTAAAGCCCGTGGGCGGGTTTCTCAATCCAAAACGAAGATGAACTGAAAATAATGGACTTCTATCTGCTTTTCTTCCTTTTATGTTCCAGAAACCTCCACCAACAACCACAGAAGTTAGGCGGGTCACAACCTGGCCGTTTCAAATAAGTACGCGACTGGTCATGGCATTGAGTGGTTTGCTAAATGCTGTCAGATACGGATCGGAACTGTTATCTTTGTTACGCTACACAGGTTGGTGGTGCAAAATGGCAGGCCCGATGCTCATCATTTTACAGTCTGCAATGCCATCGTATGTGGCTACCAGTGCTAATCAAGACTGCTGTCTCGTACTGCATACTCCGATCATAAACGATACATCAGTCGACCGATGTAGCCCGCTAACGATTTGTGAAACAGTTATTAGCACTCAATCTTCTGCTGATTGCAGGAAGGTTGCGCAGAAATCGTTCAAAGGTAGCCCAAAAGATTTTCCCATCTGCCTTCTGTACCTCAGTTGAATGATTCCCTCAGCCGATAAATCAGAGAATTCTTGAGCCAAAATGACATGGGAGAATTGTGTTGTATATACCCTCCTGCCAACGTAGCACCGACGTAACAATACATGGAATTGAAGATGACAAGTGAGAGGTGCCGTTTGATCGAAGCAGGTTGAGGGCAACAAGTCTCGGGAGAAGCAGCACCAGCAAAAGTGTACATGGCTCGTGTGCGATAGGACAAACGCAACCGAATAAGGGCTACACGAGCCCTATCAAGCTTCAATAAATAACTGAGAGAAAACGATGTCCGAAAATAAACAATTTCCTCAAGAGATCGAAGCCAACACAGTTTCCAGCACAAACTTGGCAGGCTTGAAGCCTACAGCTTCAAGGGCACGACCAAAGTAACCATCCGATATTGATGCCCGTCGCTGGAAATATTTTGACCTCCCTTTTGACTTCATACCGTACAGTCTGGTCATAATATTTGGTACTTGGGCCAAAGAAAATCCAGTTGGTTACTCGGTCTGTGTCCCATCTCACCACTATTCGACTACTGAGGAATTCTTTTCTGATTAACCAGCGGTCTCCTGATTTCCGGATTTTGGGAAATCTACTATTCTGGAAAGGGTTAGAGCATCTACAAGCACCAATAAAAAGCTACAGTACATTTCAGCGACCCATCAATTCTGAAGGAAGTCAAGAAATTTTGAGATGATACCGCCACGCCTGATGGAGGACAAGAGGAAAGAATTGCTGGGAAGATGTGGCAGGGAATTCGGTTTGTAGCGAGGTGTCATTTTGGCCCCATATCATCCACGACCGACCGAAACTGGTAACCTATGTGGGCCGAAGGCACACCATCTAGCGGTTTGTTCCTTGTACGGTTGGAGCATTGTGGAAGAATAATATCATAACCTCTTCAGCTTAAGCTATCTTCAGAGCTGGGCTACCGTATAACAGAGAACAGGGTTTATTTTTGCTGCCGTTGCCTTTTAGCAACCGAAATATGCAGGAAAATTTGTCCTGATCCTGTGGTGTCTAAACTTAGGCCTCTGTTAGTCTCTTGTGGATGTCTTCTAGTATTTCTTGATCTTACACTAGTTCCATTAATCCTGCTTGGACAGCCTAATTTAGATGTGTCTTTACGATACTCTTGTACAGTAACACGAATGCCCCGAAGCACTGACGTAATCCGTTCTCCATAGCTAACACAACGCTTTGTACTACTATCTAGTTGCAGATATGCATCGGGCTGACGTTTTGGTGGACTGGTGAACAGCTACTTTGGGGCCTGTTATTCTTATTCTTTTTCTAACGTGTCATCGTTCCACCGGTTCAGTCGCAGTGACGCCGTAAATCCCTTCTTCCAACAGGTCCACCTGACCACACATAGCTGTTACTTAGATAACAGGATATGAGTTAGGCTTGATTTTCCTTCTACCGACCTAGCGTATCCATACCGAGCTAAATTTCCTGCTATCCAAATTTTTATACTTTCGTCCTCTACATTCAGCAAGATGGATAATGGATATCCCGGGCTATTTTCTCAACGGTATCGGCCAAAATCTTCGCACAAAAAAAACTGACAGTTTTGAGCCCTCGGATACTCTTCCTCCGTGTAGGGAATGGTCTGAAAACGTTGCCGGGTGTGTGGCAGTTATATCTGCTGAGAGCTATGACACGCCAAGGTGCATCAAATCGGGCCACACTGCCGTGTGCTTCGTTTGCCTCTTGTGCATTACAATCTCAGTGACCTTTCCCATGCCGGATGGGCAGATGAGAGAGGAAACATGCGGCCGGTCTGCCTGATTCTCTGTCCACACTAATCTGAATTGCCTTGGTCGAAAATCTGCCCCGTTTTCTTTGACGTTGCATACCTGTCCCCGAAGATCGGAAACTCTCAACTATACCCTTTTCGGCGCTCTATGGCCGAACGTGGCTGATTTTTCGAGTGAATCCTCAGTTTCGCATCAGAACCTACTCGTACTCGACGTTGTAGAATTTTTCCATGGTGCAAGTTGATTCGATGCACTTACGTAACGCAAGCAAGGACAGTGCCTCGGAGGGTCTGTAAAGCGTTACTATTGTCAGTGTCTCTTCCTGTGTACTTAAAGGATGTACTTTTCCATGAAGTGGAGGCAGCCGTTACATGTACTCTTACAAGTAGTAGGCCTCCACAATTGAACATGTCGCTGTGCATCAATACAAACTATTCCCGAGCAACGTAAATTTTCGGAAGATGTCAAAAAATGACTGAGATTCAATGCTAGAACTTTCGAGAATCCAAATTATTGAACGAACTTTGCCAGCTTTTGGGCCGATGGCCGGTTCGCAGTACGGCAATGAGGTGCCATTTTTCACGCCCGCTGTAACCCAGGGGAGCAGTAATAGAAAGACAAGTGACGTCGTTGGTAACTAGGCCAATGCAATGCTCAATAAAAATATGCTCTGGCTAATAATTTAGGGCAAAGTTATGTGAGACCTATTACCTGTATACGGTTCACTCGCAATCCGTATGAGGGTTTATGTCCTCTTCTTACTTGGCGCTATGCGAGCGGAATAATGTCAACCCAAAAAGTAAACGAGTACAAAGAAAAGACACTCGGGGGAAGCAACCCAGGGAGCTTCGTTTACAAGAGCGTGTTAGAAAAAATGGTTGATGTGAGCAAAAATTTCACCGCGTTGCGTGGTCAGCGTTCGCTGAAACAAGCTATCAGTGCGAACTGCCAGAGGTTCGCTTTTGCCACGTAGACTTGCGCAACTGGGGTCATTTCCTAAGCAGTGTCTACTAACAGTCATCCAAAGAAACGTCCGATGGCCATCCTGCACTTTATACAAATTCCTTTGCATTCATGTCCCCGCATCCTATGGTAGTTCGAAAACTGCACAATTTCATCTGAAGTTGTCACAGGACAACGGCAGATGCAGATGAAAGACCTTATCCACTGCTTTCATGAAGACACTTTCACGCAAACTGCTTTCCTTTGACATTCTGCACCCGTCTTTGGCATGCTAGTTTTACTCATCTAGGAGCAAATGTCCCAAGGCTGCGCAATCTTATCCAATTTTTCAAAGGTAACGAAAACAGCTGATGGGATGTGCTGTCAGTGTAAATAGATTTTATATTGATAGTCAATAAACTAAGGGCTTCTTGCTTATTTCATTCAGCGAGCATAGTTTGTAGGGTCATTTCACTTTAGCTATTCATTTTCTGAACGCGATATCAAAATTCATTGTTTAATATTCTCGTTTAGATCTCTTGTTCAGTTAATGCACATGTCTAAAAATCTCTTCTTCCGATGTTTCAGATCTTTGTCATTGAATCTGACATCCTCATGGAACTACTATGTGCTGTTTTTCATATTGTGGATTTATGTTACACTTCGCTGTGAAACCAGTGCCTGACACTCATGTGGTTCCAAACTAACATCACTCACCCATCAAACACCGGACGTTTAGTCTTCCACGTGCGTTATTTGCAGTTTCTAAGCGGATTTTTTCTTCTTTTCATTGCGCGTGTTAACAGTGCTCCTGGTAAGTAATAATGCTTGATGAACTGAGTTGATCGTTTGAGAATACCCCGTCATTTATACTTCATTCCAGGGTCTATACACAAAACCTCATTTGCTTATTTAGTACAGTCCAGGCAGTATAGTGCTCAAGAGTTCCTGCAATGACATTTTGAGTGTAGACGTGCCTTTATCTGTTCACAGGATTCCTTTCGTTTGCAGCCTGACTGAGTTATATTGGAATGTCATTCATTGTAGAAGCTTTTCAAAACAATTTACACTCCTACTCTCCACCTAACATGGGTTTTAACCTCCCACGAGTGACTACAGGAATTTGCCCATTACCTCTCCAGGGTGCAGAACTTGACCAAATGCTTCCTCACGCAGTTTCCCCGATTTAAAATCGCTTGCCTGATTCTGAGTCGATAACTTTCCAAAATGTCCCTATAATCTTCTGAATCTAGGGCGTTTCGACGAGTAAGCCCCGTCTAGTGCCGAATATTTCTTGGGTATCATAATCGACATTCGAAATTTGATGTAATCAGACGTCCCTGCGCACACTTGTTTGTTTCAAGAAAGTACAAATGGATTATCATAAAGTCTCTTGGGGTTTTGAAGCCCCTTTTTACCTTGGTGAATTTCTAACTTATCCACTTCACAGTTATTCAGCCTGACCTTAGGCCTATTCAATATATAAATTTTACCCGGTTTTCTCTCGGTTCTCAGATATTTCATGTGTAAGCGATCAGAAAATTGACTGTTGCCTGAAGACAGCTTAGAGTATTCGTCGATAAAAACACTGATGTTCATTGGGGATTCATTTTCTCGCCGAGTGACTGCAAGGTCAAATTTTCCACGTGAATACCTAAAATGTTTTATTCCGTCAACACTGCGGGTAAAGCTAGTCTCTATTTCAGACTACAGTTTTTTATTTATTGTTACTGACGACGTGATTGTTACATTAGCTTAAAATCTTGCAGTACATTTACGACAATCTTATTTTGTTTTCTGGTTTATCAGCAAGAAATAAGCTAGGTTGCCCATGCTTTTAGCTTCGGTATTTTCAGTTTCAAACAGTTCATCAATGCCAGAGTGCAGTCCCCCGTTCTTTGATAAGATAAACTAGATTTCTACAAAACAATGCCAATTCAATTTTCGAAAGTCATCACGTTTTCTTATATATATAAGATCACGAAATCAACCATTAGCTTCTGTTGCCGAAAATGTTTTTTGCTCCAATGGTTGACATCTGGGATTTTCGACTTGGTCGGGAGATAGTGTCCATTCACCTGAAAGAAATTAAGGGACCATTGTGGTTTAATTAGGATCTATGCCTTTCATTTAGTAGGCCATGTTTTACGTATAACAGGCCATTATTCTTCTCTGTGAAAACTCGTGGAAATAGCAGTTACGTTTTCTCAAAAGCTTCAATTTTATTGTTGATAATTTAATAGTGTAATGTGCCTTGTACTTCTCCGTTAATACTTCTCACAGGAAATGCCTAATTATTGTTGACTCTGAAAAGATGATCGGTAGTTCTAATGGGGAAGTGGGTTTTTATTATATCAACGTGTAAAGTAAGATTAGGCGGTAGACATCAAATGACATTTCTCGCGGCAACCAAGGCTTACTTTACGGGAGATGTCCGGTAAACTTGTCCTTGGAACTTCAACTGGGCACTCAGCCGTCTACGTTCTCATTAAGTAGAGTGTGGTAATCTGCCATGAGACATCAATTTGCCATCTATCATCTTTCCTATTTTCATCGCGCCTTCCGCTTCATGTGTTTTCTTCTACAGTTGCCGTAACTAGGTAGGTTTAACTTCGTCATGATATTCATATTTCAGTTTAAACAGGAACATCAGGTCTTTTGTAGTTGTGATTAACTCGGGACATTCTCGGTGGTTATTGTTTAATTCCTTGGAGGCATAGCGTCACTATCTGGATTTTAACGCCATCCTCGGACTATATGTCGTAATTTTTCATTTCGTGTTCACAACGGTAGTTTTTTATCTTATTTTAAACAAAGTCTGGGATAATTACCACAATGAACGTCCTAATATTATCTCCACTGTGAGCTGTTGTCCCATTTGATCAACTTGTAGTTCATCTCCGCTTGTCTGATTTACTTGGGTTGTACTGAAAAACAAAATTATTTCCGGAAAGACCACCTATTAGTTCATATGTCTGGTACCATTGGAGAAAAAGATAATAGCTAGTGAGCTGTTATTGCAATTTAGTGGAGACAGTGAAGGCTGGTGTTTGGGACTATAGAAACGGTATGTTTCAGTGTAACTCCAAATATCAGGAGAGTGATTACCCGTTTCTCCTTCCATGTGGAGGACCCTAGCGGTTGCGCAGTGTTTCTTCAACTAAGCTTAAGCAAACGATAAGAAGCGAAAATATTCTCGCTTCTCTACTTCTCATATAATGGAATTACTAGACGGAGGCACTACCAGAGCTTGGCCTTACAAGCTGACAGAATGGAGTTTTTCACATTATTGTTCAGGTGTTATCAAACTACAGGTCTAAGCAAACCATTGTTTGTAACTGTATATTTTGACAGACGTGGGGGCTTTATGATAAATTACTATTTGACATCAACCATATTTGTTTCCTAAAACGTTTTTCACTCAGAATCTGAGATTTTAGGTTGCAACATTCCAAAGTCTGCATGCTCATTAAAACTGCTGCTGTCTACTTGAGTCATCTATTCCCAAATAGCAATCTGGTAAAAAATGATCAAAGACGTCAGAATCATCACTAACCTTTAGCAAAAGCTCATACTCACTTAGGTTTTCAATGGCCTCCACGAATTGTTTCTTATAGAAAACTCAACTGGTTCCTGGTCTGCCCAATATAGTCGTTTGGTTTATAATTACAGTGTCCGAATTGATTTAAGATCAGAGGCATTGCATCGTCTCTAGTTAAACAAAAGACAAATAATGATAGCCCGCCATTCATTATCTAGAGAGGAGAGCTAAAGATTTGAAGAAAACTCATCTTATTCAGGGAGAAGCCTACTTATCCATAAGACATGCAAGTCACTTTGTTAAAAAGAATTCTCGGAGTTAGTTTATGCATGTTGAATTGGAAAAAAATCATTGCACTGAATCGCAAACCGTCAGTAGTTCAATCCCAAGAGGGTTTGTTGAAACGATTAAAAATGCGAGTGAGTAAGAACTGTCTTTAATTGTTATTGATGATTCTGATCTCTGATCAAGTTTGTCAGACTGCAGTACGCGCATTACTGGGGGAAAGTGGAACTAGGGTATCTCCAAAAATGTAAACTTTAGCATGTTTAACCCTAAATTCGCAAAAAAACACTTTAGGAACGATTGTGGTTACTACTTTGCGGATTCACTACATACGTCAATTTGTTCTGCTTGGCTAGAAGGAGTTTTCTTCTGTTTGATCCTGGCAAACTGCAGTGTAAATATTAACCACGCAAAACTTTTGTTTGATTGATCTCCAATAGGGAATTGCTGTGCATGCAAAAGTAGTAGCCCTTATATAATTAGATTAGGATCTCAGTCACCTGATGCTTATCACATTAAACCTCGGTTGCTGGCTCTACCAGTCTGTCTTTGTATTCCATACTTTATAAAGTAACTTTCTGCTCTGCATTATACTCGCATTCCATTCTGTTACCATACTCTACGTTACTGTTCAGTTTCAAATAAATGCCTATGCACCAGAGGAAAGCGGAGCATTTCGAAGCCATTTTGCAATTACAGCATCTCAGTAAGATATTTTTCTAGTTGGGAATCGTTTTCGCTTTTTTATTTTTAAAGAACGTACTGATTCAGTGAAAAGAAAGTTAATTAATGTACTATCACTGTTCGCAAAACTGATATTCATTTACATCGGTAGCCTTGAGTTTGCAATCATCGGCTGCAGTCAATGAACTCATATTAGAGCGAGCCCCTTGAAGTTCCGCTTGAAGGTTTTTGGTCTTGCTTAGTAGTATGGCAAGAAGGGTTCTACTGCTGACTGCGACTTCAAGTGAAGTACCAGGTCCTTCTTCAGTGGAAGTTGTTACACTTGCTCCCAATGTCATTTGAGCAGTATTGGGGTAAATTCTACTGGATTATCAGCTTACATCTTGTGAGATATCATTCTGGTCTTTTATTTATGTGCAAAATACTATGTTTGTCATCTTCTACGTCTGCAGGTTTTCTGGAATTGAGTGATGATAATTGAGTAAGCCAATGGACAGGAATACGAATTGGTTGCACACGTGCGTAAGTTTGAAACGGAGCTGAAATGAATGGGCTATCTGTCGTTTCTTTACTTGATGAATGCGACGTGCTATCAATCTCACCCTGAATGGAGGAAAAAATAAAAAAAGATGCGGAAGCATTCCCTTATATTTCGCCATTCATATCCAAGTCTGTCTAGTCTCTTGTTGTCGAGTGGTATCTGAGCCAGTCGTGATCACAGGGAGGCCTCAATTAGATCGAGTAATTTGGTTAAGATAGTTAATCAACCGTTTACAGAAATCGACTCACGAGTTGAGATAGATGGCTGCCTTAGATAAATAAAGGAAAGTTATGGATAACGATTTGCCAGTACCTTTTTATAAGCCCCACTGAAAATTTCCGGGTCCGTGAACTGCCCTCCATGCTGAGAGTAGAAGACGATCGTGTAATCACAAATCTAGATGTATCATATGGGCAAAAGTCTTGGAAGCTGAGTATTATCCTGCGGCATGAGTAGTAGCTGATACAATGTGTGCCGTAGCTCTGGTGCGAGAAAATGAGATCTGTACCTTGGACTTACGCTTGACGTCTTTGACGGAAGAAAGATTGTGTTGGAATCAACATGTAGTGTGCTGCTAACTAAAATAGTTTGATGCTTAGGAAGAGAAGTGGTTTGGTTTCTCTAGTCCTGGCTGCTGGCAAAAACGCTAAAGTTATTACTAATCTGAACGTCACCTGGTAAGTCCAGTTTGATGGTCTTTCAATAAACTGCAATACTGAAAGTGTGGACGAAAATTCGAGGCCAGCCATTCCGGGAGGAAAGTTGAAGCCTAAGTGTTGCAATAAGACATTTTATTTTACAATTCTTCCCGTGATTTCAGGACTCTGGCAGTGAAAAACGATTCTCCGTAGCGGTTCCATACATGCTTGTTTGGCTACCCTCATTTGAAATTAGCTACCGGTTGGCGTCATTTTATTCATACATAGCGATTTACTCACATCCCAAACTCGAACCCTACTAATGATATTTTGGAGACTTTATTCACACATGCGTTATATTCACCGAAGTATCTTCGGCACACTGAAGGAAATGAACTCTGTCATCCTCGATAACTTGCATGAAATCCGAGCTGAGAAAATTTTGCAAGTCGCTGGAATTATTTCTGCAACTCACCACAGGCATGAACCAGAAATCCACTTGTTTCGAGACTGGTTGTAGCTAAATGGACTGGCAGTCTACCTTTTCGAAGGTCAGAAATTTGAATTCCGAATCCTATTGTTTATTTTGCTGGTAAATGACAATTTTCGGCCGTACTGCTGATGACCCCACCTGGCCTATTGAAAACCTCTTTGGTTTCCTGTGAATCCAAGTATGAAAGATAGTCTTCGGTTTATCCATCAGCTCAGGGACCACGTCTAGTCTACCAAGCTCAAGCATAACGGTGACAATAATGATATCCTTTCAACATGAGTTGTTGCTTTAACTATTCCCTTTCAGATTGAGATCACCAACATGCTGTGTATTATATTGAGGTTAATCCGAAGAAGGGACTTTCTTCTTGGGTGTGAAGAGCCCTGGTTGCTATGGCTCGCCCCTTTTCCACTGAACCCATGCCTGATACGCAAAAAAGGAATAATACTGTCCAATATATGGAAATTATGAAGGCGTTCTCTGATTATTCCCACATTAGGTCTTTTTACAAGCCAAATGAATTGAGAAAAAAGAGTTTATGTCGATGAAATAGGAGGAGAAATTGCATTAAATTTTACTTTGAAAAATAGCAGTAAGTACGAAATCATATTTCGCTATCTGATATTCTCAAGTACCTAAAAGGTGAATGAACTCCGATTTTTTGTTTGTTATATGAGTCGTCTTTCTTAGCATAGTAAGAAGACCCACTTCGAACTATAGCAAAATCCCATTCAGTGGTCGCTTTAAGATGGTATGCTGCATCTATTACGTGTTGGGGCCCTGATATACCTTTTAGGATGAAATTCACGAACTGGCATATTGTTAGCACCTTGATACCAACGACGGAGAACCAAATGTGAAACCGTTCTTCCGATTGTTGCACGCCAGAAAAACCGAGGAATTTGGGACGGGACCGAAGCATCTTTAAAAACACATCATTTATCACTGCCGTTAATATATGCCAGTGCTGAAAGCTAACTGAATTCGAAGAACGGAATTTATCATCAACACTGAAAGCTGCCCTCGACGTGGGTTTTACCCTAGTTTTGATGACTGTTAGCCGTGCATCGATGTGCTCTGGTTTTGTTTGCTATTTGGCAGCTGGGGCAATGTAGGATGAAAGCAGGCGAAGAATATCACCAGTGTCTGCATCCGTATACATGTACCTCATTCCTTCCCTACAGTAGCTTGATTATTCTCACCGGATGCTCGTGTTTTATGAAGATACTCCAACCGTGTACCATTTCCCTGAATTGTTCTATGGAATCAAGTTCAGGTCATGTGCAGTGTGCAACACAGGTACTAGCCCCATCGAGGACCTTCAGGAAATTTCGACTCGGTGGTTATACAAAGTGGCTTGGCGTAGATCCCAGGACTAGATCTCTTGGGCGTAGCAATGTGCCAAAAAGGCAATGTTAGCCAAAGAATGGCTTCAGTGCGCAACTAACGACGCCAAACCATACTGGTGACCTTAAAGCAAAATAAGTGTAGCGAGTAATGTAAGGAAGAGTTGGGTTGAACTTATTTCAGAAAATGGGAACCTTCTGTCGCACAGTTTGCTGTAAGCAGCAATCTCGTTTTACAGGATAGTCCCTCGGTTGTAGGTACTATGCAGCTCAGTTAGGCTGCGCTCTCGTTTCATTACTAAGAGACTCCTCATAACTTCACAACAATCAGCCCACCATCAAAAATTATGGATGGATTATTGTGTAGCTGCTTTTTGTATTGTGAAGTTTTCTTTATTGAATATATGAAGTAAATACGCAACTTTCGCTTGAGTACGTCTTTTCAGTTTGGAATAGTGAACACGAAAATTTCCCGCTGCTTGTTACCATGTACATTGTTATCGGTCAAGTGAGGGGACGACTACAATAACCAATTTACCCACTAAATGGCGTTTTCCAGCGTATCAGGTCTTCCTTGGCTCATAGTTAACGAGGTATTGGTATAAACACGGGGCCACTAATTTGTTCAACCCTCATTTAATAGCGGTCACTATTGATGCGTATGCAACGTCGCATGAAATTCTTAATTCCTTTGTCATATCAATGTGTGGGGATAGTGATGAAAAAATGCTATCATGTATCCCGATCAGTTTCGCATTTCTGCCGTAAGAACCAGTTACAGCCCCTATTCTTCTTCGCATGTTGCTTAGTATTTGTTCGACGGATGTCAGTAATATTTCGCTCCGATGGATCAAAACGGTCAACTGAAAAACAGTAACTGAGCCGTCTGATAAGCTGATCGGTCATTTGAGGTTCGATGGAAATCTGAATTCCCACCATAAATACCTCGGCAAACTCTCAAGTTTAAGGCTGATTTTATATAAGAATTCTACACTTTAGAATTTTCGTGGATGTCGACTGACTCATCTGCGTTTGCAAACTGAGCGCAACCCGTTCAGGTTTTATGACATACACAACCAGAACTATGGTAGAGCACACGTAGCAGGATTCAAAATAACCCAATAATTTGCATGTATATGACTTTGGACGTATCCGTGTGTGCATACGTGTATACGCGGATCACAATCGCAGAATATACGCATTTTGCCGACAATCCAGTGCAGTGTGCTTCTTGCAAACTGTTTACCTTCGGGATACTGGTGGCATCCTCGGTAAACACCTGATGTCAAAAACTCTTGACCCGAACATGCCATTCATGTTCAAACTGGTCTTATGTTGAGCAGCGGAGCGCTAACCTCGTTGATGCCTATCATTCAAACCTGTGGCTTGGCCAAATTGTGTCAGTTCGCCTACCTTCTATCCGGTTTGAAACCTGGTAAACTTTCTGCCTTGTCGGTTGGTTTTTACTCAACTGAGCATTGCTTTACAGCTACAACATTTTGTTATCCCAACTCCAGAATCAGTTCTGACGAAGCTGAGAATCTACAAGAAATCTATTTAATTTAATGGTGGGGCTTGCGTGAACAATAGTTCATTCTAATAATTTTTTTCAATATGTCATATCACGACAGTGATCGTCGGTAGCTTAATATCCATCTGCTAGTATATAACTGATAATGAACTAACCCAGTAACGACATGAGGCAAATGCAGTGGTAGACCAACGGATCTGGCTGTGTGGTACATTTTATTCACCTATTTTCCTCTCTTCTTTCTGTGTACTTGTGTGTGCATACACGTTTTTCAAGAATAATTAGTGGTGAATCTCAAGTCTCAGACGAAACGAAGCATCTTCATCACCCTCTGTTGGAAAAAATGCAAAGCGGATTGTAATTTGTTGTTGAAAAAAACTGCCAGTGACGACGGAATCATCGGTCTTTTGAAACGTTGCGCTATTATACCTCGACAATGTACACACAATGCTGCACACTACCTCTGTTTTTCAAAGTAGCCCGAAGCTCATTCTCTCCTGATCCATTGTCGTAGGGTGCTGTTTACGCGGGCTGCATCCTAACGATTCCAAACAAAAGGTCCGGTCCACATAGTCAAAATACTTCCCGAACGTATGGTATATCATGTAGGTGTTGCTAACTCTGAGCTTTAAGACCATTTAAAAACATCCGGCACGGTTTATTTATTCGCTGCCACCAGGGTTTAAGTTTATCTCTGGCGTTCACCCAGACAAAAACGAATTTGGTAGAGTGTGATACCCTTGAGAATCACCAAATTACCTATATGGGATGATCCGAATTGATCTGGCTATCCAGCCTCATTCTGGTTTGCACATGTATGCGCGTTATTTCATTGCGTAAATGCATAGATTTTCTGCCAATGGTCCATGTATGAGGAGTAAAAGTGACAATGTTATTCACTAAAAAAATATTTACACCATTCTAGAGCGAGCGTGTTTTTTGTGGGTTATCGCTTAGCTGTGGTTTGGGTGCTTTAACATTAGACAGTGATTTCTAGGTTGCGGATCGTCCATTCTGTTAAAGCCAGAAAAGACCAACCTGCTTCAGAAGTCTCAGTCCTCCTGTTTCCTCATCCATAGGAATGACATCAGTTTTTAACTGTATCCGTTTTGTCTAATCATCTTAGGTGGCCGATCCGCTGACCCTGTACGCTCCGAGTGACCACCCCATCGTCACGCAGAACCGAGTGATACGTTAGGGTGAACGCTAATCCAGTCCATATGACCTGTCTCATTCAAGCCTATTTCATTTTCAAAAGCATTCTATTTGTAATATGTCCGCCGCTTGCGCTGGTGTAGATATTAAAACCAATGTGATCAAACTTACTGCTTTTTAATCCCAAAGCAACTGCAGAATGCTACTGGTCCATAAACCACATTAATCTGTTTTTCTAAACTGCTGGTGACTGGAGTAGAAAAAATAGCACCAATTTCAACAGGCCCTTTTAGTACCAAACCTAGTGAAATTTGTTTGCATAAGCCATCGTTTAGTCAAATACGCTCCGGTTTATCTTTGACTTGAAGTTTAGTGTTGGAATCCGGCTGCTTCAACCATTTATTGGCCTAGATGTGCCAGTGCTGTTCACGTTGTGCATTCATTAAACTTGCACTACTCTGCTCTCGTTTTAGCTCCTACTTCGCAGCGTCGAATGGTAGAAGAGAAATCGTAGGACCATAAGTCTGAAGAACTACGGAAGATCCGAAACCTTTCCAATTCATGAGAGCCACTGACTGCGCCATTTAGCCGTATCGTCCATTTATTTGCAATTTTATTACTCGCGCCTTCTCAAGCTCTCGTTGCTAATTTGGCAGACTCTAACTAAACATCACATCAAACTATCGGGTCCATTCTCTAGCTACCTTATTGTATGGAGTCTTAAACCTAATTTAGGACAAAAGAAGGCTTCTAAGTTTGATTCTTTGATGTAAAAACATATATTGTTAATGTTAATAGAGATAGTCGTGTTACGGTATCCGATAGTTTGAATTCATTCCATCAAATTAATCTGGTTCAATGGCCCGCGATATGACCCCGCGTGCGATCCCAGCTTTGTGTATCCCAAAATACCTGGTGTTGTCAGCTGTTTCTACCCAACCTCCTGTATAAGCTATGGAATATTTCTTTTACTGAAAATTAAACACGATTAATATAAAATAAGGGATATCCTGAGTGGGCATCTAGCTGGTGTTGCTTCCTCAATTTAATGCTTTGGTTGGCCTCGAAAAGTCGATCGATTATCTGGATAAATGCGTTCAGTCCGGAAGTTCACAGTATCTAACGACCCCTTACCTTGTTCTATTCAACCACAGTTGTCTAAATAAAGTAAACAATGATAAAGCCTTTCAGTCCTTGTCACACGGTGACATACACTACCAAGTTGTAAGACGCTAGAATTCATAAAAATAAGTGTATATACTTGCTTGATTTGTGAACAACCCCAGCGTAATGGATGCACTGCAAAATCTCTCACACGTTTGCACAAATGAACAAACAAATATACCGTCCCGTTCCCACATCCAGGCAAATACTTTGTACAGAGAAAAAGTTATTCGTGTCGCATTCAAGATGTGTGCATCACAGACTGAGTTTGAATTTGCATGGCTCATGTGTTAGTTATTAATCGCCATAAGCAAGCTGAAGCTCCTTCGATTAATCCCCTATGGAGTTGTATTTACCCAACATGATACCTCTCCAGTCCCAATCGAATTTTGTCTCACGTGATCATGCACTGGACGAGCTGACTAGCACGTTTGAATTTTTCGACTACCAATCGATGAAAAAAATCATTTTTCGAGAGCTGGATTAACCAATGATACCAAATTAACTTAGGATCATGTGACACGTTGTACATTCATCTTACGGACAGAGAAACGGTCGACGGAATGGCATCCAAACTGAACAGTAATTGAAACCTAGTGCACGGTGAGTTAGTGTTGAATTAAAAAGTTGGTTTTCGGTGCCTCTCGATCACGGAACTCGGAGTCCAAATCGTCGGCAGCCGATGTGACATCATCGGTGCGTCGGCGGTATTGCCTCGGTTGGTGCTGAAAATTTACGATTTATACGCCGAAATTGAAGGCCATAACGCTTTCAAAACCATCATCCTGAGATACAAAGCATTTTAAAATTTAAAACCATTGATGAATGAATTGGTTTGTAGATGCAATCTTAGAATAAAACCTTTCAGGTAAAGAACTTTCTCCAGATGAATATTATCAATGGAAGAGCACTCCATTGCTCTCAATATTCCATCAAATTCATTTAAATATTTAATCCCAAAATGCTATCATGTTTAGCAAGTCAGCCACACTATGATTATCGTTTTTCTTTCCGGATTTTGCAAAGCAACTAGATAATTTATGAAACTGTCGTGTGCAAAAACAGACCAGGAGTGTCTGACTGGCCACTAGTAGCGCCAAGTTATGGTTGTCTTGGGTATTCATTTCGGCGGTGGTATCTCTGTCACATATAGCTGTGATACACCATTTGCGGTTCTTCTATGCCGCACCTTTCTGTGATATTCCGTAGCATAACCAAAACTTTTAATCGAATGCTAGCACGTGCCTTCGGAATTTTCGTTACTATACGTTTGCTCACAAGTGATATTTGTATGTAGAGTCCAACCCGGGCACTAGTTCTTGATTATATTACCTCGCGACTGGGCAGCGCTACTCTGTGAATGTCATCCGAAGCATGACCTAGGCAGTGAACTCTCGATTGTCGTTTTTTCAGGTACTTGAGTGGGAAATCTCATTTGGCCTCGTCCTCTTCACCCTTAGCTTGTTTCAGGACCCTCCGCAACATCGGAGATGCAGTCCAATTCATTTGTTGTTTGTCCACGTACGTACACACACACACACACACACACAGTCAATTTCCCGTATCATTGGCAACTCCAGCGGACATTGTATGCGATGACAAAGTGGGGTTGGATATTTGTAGTCAGCGGGTCGTGCTTTTTCAGCCCAATTTAATAATTGAAATGAATAACATCGGCGGCAGTGGATCCCCAACTAAGACAGGCACCTCGAGAACACACGAACTATCTGTTGATTTATCGCGTTTGGCAGCAAAAGTCCGTGTCTGTGCTTGTTTGGGCGGGGTTTAGTATAATGTTGGGTGCATCTATCCTGTGCGCATCAGTTTAAATCCCCTATTCAAACGGGCGTCTAAGCTCATGAACCTCGGGCGTGCCAGTATGTGCGCACAGAGAACTAACTAGTCCACATTTCCATAGATCACCTAAATTTCAGGGCTTTAACTCCTGGTCACTGTCGTCAGTCGAGGTCCTACCGCCGGCATTAATCCCAGTATGCCAGTGTGCGAAGAATTCTCTTATTCAACACATTCACACATTATTCTGCCAGGGAGCGGTAAGATGTGTGTACCGCACTCCTTTCCCTGTTTCCCTGAGTGATTTGAACACTTGGACATCATTGCACACTCACTGCCATCCCTCACTAGTCGTCTCAGCTGCACACACTAGAATTTGGCCCCAATTGTGGACCCGTCTCTATGTTCAAATTGAAAGATCTCAATAATAATCTCACCCCGGTCTGAATCTACGGGCATAGCTACTATCCTATTTTGTCCCTCTCCCACCCTAAACTCATCTTAGTTATCAGCACGCACACACGCACACGTGCACATGCCTTCATGTGGACATAAAAAGCAATTGCAATAGTTCTGTGCTGTTTTCTTTGAAATGTCACACATTCGGTGCTGGTGGCAATTGTTGTGTCCACCCGTCTGTTCAACTGGTCTGTCCCGGATACAGTTCATCTGTGGCAGTCGGCTTCGAATAGCGGTCTGTTGACCCGCGCAAGTCATCCGCCTGTTCCTTTGAGGTTTACTCCCACCTATTCGTAGACTGACATCTATGTGCCTTAATTTCTCGTCATCGTCGTCGTCGGCGTGAACATAATCATCATTATAATCATCATCATCATCATATTTGCTTTCATCTGAAAACGCGTAACTTTTATGGCCTTGTGAACAAAGAGGGCGCTTGCCATACAAAATCCACCGACTTAATCCTTGGTTTTGTTTGAAACTGAACAGCATATTTTGCCAACGAAAGTCATTAAGGTGAAATTCGTCTGCTTCCTAATAAATTGTCTAGTGAGCTAATAACGGGACCATGAAAACGGGTGTCATGGTAATTTCGTGAAAAATTTCAGACGAAATAGGCCGTGTGTCCTTTTATCGTCTTAGTACAGGCCTTTCCTTACTTGATCCACGCTTCCATTAGCTCACCACAAAATTCGTTTTTTTTCCAAACCATCGGTCGATGCAGCTTCTGAGTTAATGAGTTCATACGCTTTCAGCTTTCTCCTTCCTTCTGTCTGTTTCCTTCTCCCCTCTCTCTCTCTCTCTGTGTCTCTAGGGATTTGAATCTTGCTTGTGTCCTTAACCAACATCCAACTCCCACATCCACAGTTGACATTAAGGCCGTCGAAACTGTATTTGATCTATTTACTTTTAGAGTGATTTTTGTTATTGACGAACTCATTCGCCGACTCCCGGCCTACCCTACCACATGCCTGCTGCTCTTTAGGCTTTCTGTATGCTCTTTTCTAGTTAGATGGAGAGTTATCTGTCCTCAACCCATTCAACCGAAAAAGATCAGCTTCTTTCTGTCTCACCTAACAGCTAGAATCTACTTCTATCTGATCACAATTGACTTTATTTTGTCCATGATGACTCCGTAGACTTGCAGACAACCAGAAGGAAGCTCTGTTGTCGGAGCTTCTTTTTTAGCTACCGGCAAGAGTGGTTGCTTCGCAGATGTCTTATCCTTCGGGTTCCTTTATTAATGACACAAAAATGCACATTATTTTTGAACGGAAGAAATCGGCTGACAAACGGGGTGAAAGGATTCAAACCCGCGACCTTCATGTCCCAAAGTTACAACCTTATCCGCCTAACCGTCATCTGCACGTAGATCAAATATTGAAGATATTCTATGGGACTTCGCTGGTGGATTGTTCTCACGGTTAACGACCGGTTGTTTCTGATGAGGCTAGTTCGGTGCTCTTTATTCGATGAGTGTTACGAACATTAAGAGGTGGGTTGCCGGTGATTTTAGCCAAGCTATATTGGAATAGGAATCAGTTACACTATCACCGAAGATGGATGGGGGCCGAATGAAAGATTTGATCGAACTAAACTGCCGAGGAAATCTATTCAGAACAGCTGGTGTGTTTGAGAAATCATTCATTCATTAGACTGCGGTGAATGCAAATTTATCACTGAAAATCACAAAACACTGACTAACTGAGTTGTTTTATTTTCTTCTCATTCCGATTGATAACCGATCTCTGTCTAACTGATTGTGAGTCGAACACGACCTGCCATCAAGTTGCTGTTGCTTTTTAACATCATCACGGTGCATTCCAGATTGACGGGATCGACCAAAGTGCGAAAAATTGACCATCGCTGTCTAAAATCTTTGATATTGTTGACAATGGGCAGACCGACCTTAATGTATGTTTTACTTGCAACCGTCCATCCTAGATTTTACTCCCACCCCAGCTGATGTCGTAGGCCCTAGCGGCTATGGAGCATGCATGTCCCACTACATTCATGCTTATACCATGCTATAAAAATAGTAGCAACATTTGTGACGGACGTACAACTTCTGGTGCAAAACTCGCAAATAGAACTGTGCTAAACAGCACTTACCCATAGCATTCGGGTTTGTTTACATGCTAATTCCGTTCCCGATTCCGTTTTAGCCCACCCGTCATATCCAAGTACAACAGTTCGTTGATGCCGTATCTCGCCCAGATTCCAGTGGGCCAGATAAAGTTTGATCCGGAGTTCTCAAAATTATTTAGTAGTGTTAATGTACACATAGCTGTGGTCGTCTTGTTTACCATTTTGGGTGGAAGTTTGTGTAAACCTGAATAAAGCTCGAATACAAATACAGATGCACGATGGACAAAACAGTTTTGCAATGCGCTATTGCGGTGCGTTCAAAGATCGTTTGGGTACTGACATTGTGTATATGATTATATTCGTGCCCGTCATTTCAATGACTGGTTGACTTGCGCTCTTGTCCCGAGGATTACCACTTTTTTCACATCCCCAGTGAGGGAACGGAGGGAGACTACCAGCAAAGGTGGTTTGGGTTAATGAGGTACTCCAAGTGATGAATAAGCATGCGTCAAATCTTTAGAAGTGATAAACTTAGTCTCAGTTGGTTTAGCCCTCGTACTGATACTAATATTTCATTAGAACCAGCGTGTACAACCGTGGACCGTTAAGTGAACAATAATCCATGGATTCTTTCTCACATTTCACGTAACTCACTCTGACCAGCTTTTTCAAACTCCTCCAAAAAAGACTGTCGACAAAGTTCTTTTGCATGTAACGGTATGTTCGGCTTTAGCGCCGGGATGTTTGAATATCATTCTGTGACACGAATAAACATGTGCTTGCACAGGGACACCACAAAATTTGGTTACCGGTGATCTAAGTAAATCATAAATCGGTCAAATCGATCACCTTTGTAAACCCCGCGGAGACTTAGACAAATATGGAGAATAATCCCAAAGCAACCGACGTGCAGATTAGCTCCGGCGTGAATATAATCGATATTCTTCTAAACTTACAACCACTTTCTTAGCATCGGTTTGTTTCCACACCTCATTAACTTGTAGCTTCGTTTTTTATTCACTGCCGCATTGCTGGGTGTCGGTGAAATAGTAATTGGGATGGTTTCATGTCCTGTTGCCGAAATATTTGACTTTTCTCTCGAGAACATTGCTTTTTCGTCCTCAGAAGGATCATTTTGGTCAGGTTTTGTCGTACTGTTCCCCCCAAAAAGTCGAGTGGTTTTCCAGTTTCAGGACCAAATGACGTAAAGAGTGTATCTAAAATCGATGCGCCATCTATTGGTTTTAATTGTGAATGATATAATGTTAATGACACGGCGTTGTTTGTAGATATAATGTGCGAACGTTCCTACTACCGTGGATAGTCTTTCACAAGGCTAGTTTTACAACCAGTTGTTGACAATATTAATATAATTTCGTCTTGGGAATATGTAGCATTATGAAGCTTCTGCAAGAAATCTGTTCGAGTGCTTATGCTTTGGACAGGTCAAATGATTTACTGGTGAACCGTGTAATTACGAAAACATGTCATCTGCTAGTGGGATTTTAGTTTGAGTTAAAACCTCTTGTACTGACTGTGACTACTGGGCGTAGCCAGCCGATAATTCATCATCTCTTCATTGACATTCACCCCGTCTATTATCCGAAAATGTCCCTTCAAGCACATTTCGGTTTCGACAACGAATTCTCCATGTCAGTTCGGTTTGTCATATCCCTCAGATGTGTAGGGAGGAATTCTGATGTCGGTGGAACTTATATTCAGGTGATAAAAGGGACTGACAGAAAAGTTTTGTCTGCATATTCGATTAAACTCCCACAGAGACCTTCGGTAGTCAAGTACTTTGTTGGTCTGTATAGACGTTGATGTGCCCTGCGACAGATAAAAATTCTTTTTGTGAACAAAACACTGTTCACGTTGGATGTTTCTTGTTCACCCTGCGTGGATAGATGTTTCGACGTCGATCTCATCCATCCAAATCCTACCAAAAGCACGATGGGAATCTTATTTTGTGGTCTGGGATCCTAAATGTTATATCGGGCTTTTAGCTAAAGAAACGAATGCTGCGCGACAGCAAATACCACCGTGTCATACTTTTATGGAAAAAGCATTGCTGTTGGACTTGTTCGGTTTCGGCAGGTTTCACGTTGGGTAGAGGTTAGATAAATGGAAAAATTCCTTGTCCCGGCATTTTGTATTTTATAAGTTGGCAGTATTTTGATCCTTTTCTGTTCGTTTGCGACCCTTAGGGTTATGCTACGTAGCCTTGACTCTACTAAAAACTCGTTAGGATTGCCTGTAGAAGCATAACAACGCTAGCAAGGGTTGCGTTCCATATTTTTATATGACAACGAAGAAAATCTGAGACAGCTGTCACTTGCTGACTTCAATATTCGTAAAAATAATTTACGAAAAAGTTGTCAACTGTAAATATAATCCGGCCTGTTTTGTGTTGAAATAGCATTGGTTTAGAAATTCTCTTGTGGCAGACTTCGGTGGTATACTCACGATCATACTTTTAGTCGCCGCCGAGTTACGTGTGCATCTTCTTTGAACCAGTCCATAATTAGAAATACGAAAGTGATTTTCCGCTTGTCTCTCCTTGTTGCAGTCGAACAACAGTTTATGATGACATGTTAGCTTACGCAGACCCATCAATAGGATACAGTACACCCAGACTTGGGCGCATGGGATAGATTTCGGGTACCCATTATCGCCTTGGTGACTAGATGATCCTCTTTGTTCTTCAGCAGCTGACTGTTAATTATAGCATCTGAGTCGTCCCTGATGAACAGATTAACTAACTATTCCATGCACACTTGCGATTATTCGCACTGAGACACGTTGCACCTTTGATCAAAGGCCACTGAAGCACCAACAAACCAAATTCTAACCCTTGGAATTTGAGTACAGAGCACTTGGCTGCAAAGTTTAGCTACGATTTTAAACCGGTCTTGCTATTCACCATCGAGTATTCGAACCCCTTGACTCTAACCCGATGATCGAATACGCATAGTATAGGACCGATCAGTTTTTTCACCACAAATCTCGTATTCAAAAAACCATGTTCTCTGCATGATTCAAAGTGTACAAATAATAATCGGCTAAATGACTGAATTCATAGAGGTGGTTTTTACTAGCTAGATTTTCATATACCATTTATTCTAATTTTCACTTGTCGGGAGGATTTTGGATGACTAGTTATTTTGTTAGATGAGTTCACCTAAATGAACGGTAATTTGTCCTCCCCTACCCGGAGGTACATGTTAGTTCCGGCAGAAAATTGCTGTCCCAAAAGCAAATCATACTCCACCGACTTACTGTCCGGCTACTCTTGGGCCGAAGTGAGCTGTTGTAGGTCTTCTCACATCTGCACGCATTGTTGTTGTAAGAAGTGACTACACAGGTAGGCAGGCAAGTAAATAGATGGATAGATAAATTGTTCCCCGTGCATGTGGGACTTGGGTATTGACAAGTTTGGAATGATTTGGGCGTTGCTGTCCGATGTTTGTCTCCCTGACTAGCACTCTGTTCATTCTTATTTTCGTTCAGTCACTGTCTGTGCCCTCGGCATGTTATTTATTCATTTCTTTCTATATGTGTCCTTTTCTTTACCAAATGACCAAGATAATGACTCAGGTTGGCTCCTCTGGTTTTTGTGTTGTCTTGTGTGGTGGTGCTTGTTTCTGATTAGTGTTCTTTGAACACCGGGAACAGATGAGCTGAGGTCTACCGTCACACGGTAAACTTTTCGGATTGATGTCACAATATTTCCCTTGAGTCCTTTTTCCACAAGTGTACCGGGCACTTGTCAATCGGTATCCACATAGGGCGTTCGCATCACAAACGTTTCAATAGACAGAGTTTAAAACGGGCAGCCAAGCATGAGAATGCAAGAAATCTCAAGTCCACCCACTGAATAATGTCCACTCACTGGCAGCAGCAAAATCGGCGTACATTACAAAAATACTTTAGGTTATGTTATCCAAACGAACAACAAATCCCACGCATGCAAACAAATACAAATTATATGCACTCAAAGCTGGCACTTGGCATAGATTATTTATATCCTTTTTGGCTGACGTCCAATCACTCTTGCTTGTCTACCATAGTAGAAGCTGAACGCCAAACTTTCCTTGGCAAATCTAGAGTAATGGTAGGTTGTTATATTACCGGGCGGGATGGGTTTCTGAGGCTCCCAGTCGACTACTTGCCTTAAATGCCTCTTGAAATGTTCCCTTATTACCCTGAATGTTATATAGCATCCACTGAGGAAATCCTGCGTAGTGCCTCCTCGTACTGGAGATGTTTTTGCAAAAGCTCGGGGGTGAGAGCAAAAGCCCTGATTCCAAAGCAAACATGGGTGCCGTACGAAGCATGCGGTTGTATGCTCACCAGCGTCAGTGGCGACGGAGTGTACTGGACATCCAGGGTGTCTAACCCTATCCGAAAGGTGTATGAACTGAGAAATAGGTCACCACCGGTTTCCAGTGGGTCACGTTACCCTCAGACCGCCCTGCTGCCTTGTAGGTTTGTTGTGTTCCCGAGTTTAGTTGATCTGTACACACACTGAAGCAAAAGACGAAAGCACTAGCGTCGCACGATAGCACAAGAGCACAGCCTGTGGTCCAGCAGGACACGAACACACGCTGAGGTCTGAGACACAAGGTTCGAGTTTACGAGCCTGGTAGCCGCGCAACGAATGGAACGGAACTGCTGCTCTCTTGAATGAGCAGCCACAGAGAACAGAAAATGGCGAGGAATACGAACAGCCGAAGAGAGAAGACGAACACAGGACACTGCCGCGCGTTTATTGGTGATCTACCGACACAAGTCAGAATTCAAGTGAGCTCTATCGTGTGTACATTTGTGTTGGGTGGCCTTGGTCGATATGTGAAGCAGCCAATCGCGGAACGAGTTTTGATGAGTCTTTTTGGGGACGTAAAAATTTTCGACCGCGCAATATTTAAAATAGCGTCAATTTCGAATTACTGAGGAAATGGTACGTTCTTTTGGAAAATTAGGAATAGAATTGAAATCTGCAGCACCGAAAACCCTACAGTGGTCACGGATCATGACAGGGTTTGATCATTTGGTCAGGGCCTCGAAGTAGGGTCCTCTTAGCCAACCCTGTATTTCCATTTGGGAAGCGGGTAGTATCAAGCCTACGGAGGAATCATGAATCCCGACGGGTCGCCGATGACATGGAGTTGGAAAATGGAAGATGGAACGACTACCATGTATGTTGAACTTCGCACATCGTTTCTTCCACCTTCCTCTTTCTAGCTCATTGTTTTCATCCTTCGCCATGTTTCCGATGGTATATGAACTGTACCGACTTGTGAAATATATATATATATATATATATATATATATATTCACCGGGCAGTTGTCAGTCGGCATTCACAAAGGCCTTCGCATCTCAAACGTTTCAATAGACCGAGTTTAAAACGAGTAGCCAAGCATGAGAGTGCAAGAAATCTCAAGTCCACCCACTGAATAATGTCCACTCACTGGCAGCATATGTATATATATAATCCTGAGTTAGGCGGATTTCAACAGTGCTTCCAGCTAATTCTTTTACAGCTGGTGAAATATCTGAAAGCAGCACTGAACTCGAGGGCTTGCCAGTGCCTAGAAAAGTGAAGCATTACGTTGCATTATGCTGCACTGCATTCATTAAACCAAAGGCCACTCCATTCGGGTCACTCTACTTAATTTACAATTTCTCACTTAAACAACACAGGGATGCTGCCTCCAAAAGAAAGCACGTAATGGGAAAACCAGTTGTGCATTCGAACTGACAATTGTGTACCTCCTAAAATTAGGCATATATATATGTATATGCTAACTCTAATCATTCGCTGATGACACTACTTTTCGTAATCCCTGGACCTTTTCGTGACAGGATACATGAATTTGCACTTTGTCCTGCTCCTGATGTCTACAACACGTGTTCGGATGTTGGTTGCTGCTCTTGTTCTTTGTACTGTTTTTACCGCCAAACTTGATGTTCGTCGAGCAAGCTAATGACAACGGCTTTTTTATCAAATAAGAACTACCACGTGCTTTATTATGCACCGAGCCTCGGGCGCGAGTGCAGGTGGTGATACACGGGCGGTTACAAATTGATTTGTGCTAGCAGCTTATTCGTGTATGTGTGTGTGTTGGTGTATGTAAGGGGTTGGTATATGAGTGTAACTGTCGAAGGGGAGGTAGAGTAGAGTCCTAAAAGGATTTATATGCCGCTGACCAAGAAGCTGCAGCTACTGCTTTCCATTTGCGCATATGTGCACTTCGTTAATGGTTCCATTTGACTTATGATCCTCATTTTAATCTCATTGCCATCACCTACAATACCATGTGTCGCAAGCAATATTCAGGTATTTTTATAAACCGCTTAGATATCAGGAACTGAATCTCACTAAATTCCACCAACATGACAATCCCCGGCCTTTGATGATGCCTTCGCAATTGAGTACGGATCCCTGAATTCTCTTTTCCACTCGACTCAAAGCCTGTAATTCATTTTTGCTCCTCTAATCAATTCGGCAGATGGATAATCAAGAGAAATTGCAAAAGTGTGTTCTTAGTCCTTAAGCACTTTCGCGATTTGTTTCTGAGACTTCCTATCGTGTTGAAAGTCCCTCTGGATTTCTGGGTGCACTTAACAAATCTCGGCTCTTCCATGTCCAAACATTTCCACCCTATTTTCCACTCAGCCTTTTTGGTTATTTTTAGTTGTCGCTATTTGTAACATAAATATCAAATCCGTGGGTCAGAAAGCGGTAGTCCTGTGGATAAAATGTCCCCATTTCGATGCCTTCCACTCGCTTCCTGCCACTGCAAATCAAAGGTGAAAGGCTATTGCTGCCGATCCTATTTAGGGATTAGTGTTGTCGATGGAAACACGATGTGCACAAGCAATGTACTGAGGAAACAGTTTGCAGTGGGCAATCCCTTTTTTATGTCTGTGTGAGCAGGGGAATTAAGCCTGAAACCGTATTCTCGCTCGGCTCATTCAAAAGAGTAGGGGGATCAAAACAACAAATCTGCTAATCTCTGTGTGATAGCCTGCAACCACTTTCCTGATGGACCAATTATGTTCCCGATGGGCAGATTACGCCGTCGAGTCAAGCAGAGTGAAACTTCTGTCTACAGATTTCCTCAGTTACTGAAGGTTAGAATCCGTGTTTTTTCATAAGATAAGCCTCAGAGATACCACAGAGCCTTGGGTTTTTCATTTATTACCATGATGAGGTAAGGTTTCCAGATGTTAGCAGTGGTAACTATTCCGTCGGCGTTAGCCGAAAAAGCATTCGTCCGTTTGCCTATCGTCATTGGCCTTCTGCACTATAGCTCACTCAAGGGCGTTAGTTACAAATATCAAGTGCGACAATTTAGTAATTTCCAGAGGACTGACGAACTTTTGGAAGTCCTGCTCGATCAGTACTGCTCTAACATTTGCACTTTGGACTGCAAAATTTCCACCTGACTGAAACATTCCTGTTGCTGTTGGTGCAGGTAGGATGAATGATTTTCTATTCTTTTGGCTGAAGTACGCAAATGGTCTATTTCAATGACGTGCATATCGTTTCGGAAAAGGTATATGAATGTATTTGCCAGAATCAGCGCTGTTGGTAGAAATGATAATGAGACGACGTTTTGGTCGCCGTGGGTAACTAGCGGTAAATTATCCGGGAGAAACAGTTCTGAGAGGTATTTTAGTTCAGAATTCTGTCACGCTGGAATTAGGTTTTAAGTAGTTTTCCGTTCCCTACAAATTATTTGTTTGGTTTTTCATTGCAACAGCTCCCCCACATTAATGGTACCATTCAAGAATCGTTTTTCATGATCCTTTAAAAAAATGTTTACCTCCTCTTTAGTTCCATGACATGGCTTGATAATTATGACCTATATGAGGATGCTTATAGATGCTGTGTCTAATATGCTGTTTGATGTTTTATTTTCTGAAAGCATTTTCATGCACTCATCTTTCTTTGTATTACAAAATTTGAAACACGACATCCCAGATGGAACACCTATTTATTCATATTTCCATTTATCTTATTTTTGTTTTCCCGTGTATTACTCGTCTGCCTTTCGCTCGGCCAATGTTTCCAAACAATCACATAACTGCCAGCTTATTTCGAACCGACCAAACGCTTCTCAAATACTGCTAATATTTTTTATTCCCATTCTTAGCTAGGATATTGGACCTGAGGACTCACTTATTCCGGTTTCGCTTAACTTAAGAGACACTGGTACACTAGGAAACCAAACCCAATTTTTAACCTTATCTGACGAGCTGCGAGAAAACGCGGATATCTCAAACCTTGGAGCGGCTTCCTAGCACATGAAACAGACGTCTGTTTTCTGATCCGGTCAGGACAGACAGCTTTTAACTGAGATCTTATCGACACTTCTTCACCGAGAGAATAACCTTGAAACTTTTTGACAGCTCTGGAAAAGTTTGTCCGTTCCTTTGTGGTAACCAACAGGTCAGATTTATTTTTTAAGAGGATCTCTTAGGAATCTCGCCATTGTTCCCATTCAAACCCGTAGATTGTTTTCCCCGTCATAGAGTAAAAGAGACAGAGAGAAATAATAGACATTTACATTGAATGACGCGGCTGAAAAGCCCCACACACTGGTAATCAAATTATGTGATACATTATATCTGCCAGATTCTCATTTGACTGCGATGTACCGCTTATGGTGGAGATGCCGTTTTCTTTACTTCCTGGGGACTGATGTCACGTGTAATCAGTTTGCCTACTCGTGTGCGCAGATTCATTCCATTTCATATTTAATCAGCCCGAAATTCCTCATGTTTACTTGTCAGAGATTAGTGTATTTCGGTCATTTTTGTACCCCTATCCGCTTGTTGAATGCGTCACACTATCCAGATGGTATGTCTGCCTCGGTTTCTTCGAATGGCACATAAGGATAAGTACAATGTTTTGTTGGTTTGAATAATGTTGTTTTTGTTAATGCTCGTTGTCGATTGTTTTTTTCCTTTTGTTTGTTTGCTGCCCAAGAGGACAGCCTACACCGCTCTTGTATGTTCTTCTTACTGGCCCGGGGCAAAACAAACAACCCCTAACAGAACTGTGCTTTGTTTCCGTCCCCATCACTATCAGCTCTTCCTGCCCTTTGCTACATTTCGTGCCACTAACTTCGGTCGGAATACAAGCATGCATGTTGAGCACTGATCATAATGCAAAAAGGTTTGCCCAAATCCAACTTACACACATGATATAGGCGTAAAGTTAGATTCTTATTTAGTTTCACTCATGCCTGTTTTGTCCATTTAGTTTCAGCAGCTCTTCCGCACATGCGTTGTGTTGCATTTCTGCTTGGCTTCTCTTTTCGCAACTATTTCTGATTCTATTGACGTGATCGTTGTAATAATAATTGTAAACAAACACAGGACGGTTGTAATTCAGACTTATTTCGGCATCTAAAGTAACCAGGATTCGGAAACAGCTTTCTACCCGAAGGAGTTTTCCTGTCCGAAATAATTTACTTATCCCGGATGTCGGCGCCCATTCGAGATGATCATGAGGCTAGATACGCGCTGCCTTGGGACAAGGTCAGATCTGTACCAACTCCACTGAGACAGTATTTTTTCGTGATTAACAGTAAAACTACTTATCTTGGGTAGGTACTGACCTCATAATTCGGTTCTGCTACTACCCCTCCGCATATCGTCCTTCAGAGTGGGTAGCAGCAAATTTCGGCCTAATTTAAACTCAGTTTTTGCTTTTATCTCTCGCTTGACGATTGCTTGGCTTTTTGGATTTCTTTGATAACAACCGTTCCAGCGTAAGATGGTAGGATATGCACACTTCAAAACCTTACTGTTGGGCTAGTCAGTCACTCTAAAAGGCGATCAAATGCCTAGGCAATCCACGCTGGTCTTGACTGTGTTAATATACGCCTTTGGGGAATCCCGCTGTAATACCGGCAGTCCGTGTAGGCTGACAGTCACGAGCTTATCTCCGTGTTCGATTTCCGTTCGCTGAATGATATAATTGACCCACACAGTTACCGATCCGAAACAGAAATTTGCAAATCTCTGTACATCTGCCGACTTTTTACTTTTGTGCGGAAGGAGCATATCCCATAGTACCTCGGATTCACTCCACTGAAACAGGAGACTGAGAACCATGCCCTTAAAATTTCGACTGAAAAGGGACTACTCACAGTCTCAATAAGTCAGGTCAGACGAATTTCATTTCAAAAGGACCGCTGCAGATATGCCGTTTTGTTTGAGCCGATTCGAACCAGCAATTTTCTCACAGTACTCTGACATTGATTTTTTTAGTGACTATCCAAACTTGGTGAATATAATCGTCTCTAAAAAAAATAGCATTTCGCTGTTATTCCCTAATGTTCATCGAGTGACGGTCGCCATTGACTAAGGTTGGAAACTTTCTTAATTTGCTTTCGAATCCTTTCTCAGCGAAGTAAAATTTGGGGTAAGTGGTATGGCACATCAAAAGAGATTTAACAGGAACCAACTGCTTGACCGAATGTTCTTCGTATTCTGTTCCTAACCGGCTCTTCTATTGCAAATTTAATTGAGTACTCAACCAGTTTGTGACTACATTGTCCTTCACAAATGATGGTATCTACTTTCGAGTCACTGAAATCCAATTATTGTTATTTCTAGCATCATTAGTTTCAGATTTAGTGTCTATTCGACGTGGCGAATTTCTCATGGTCAGAATGTTATAATCAGACTGCTTTTTCCGCACTTGCGGCCCACAGACTGGTCGGCTTCGAATGCCACTTTTGCCTTCCGTATTAGTTTGTAATGATAAAAGACAACTATTTTATTTTTTCTATTTAACCCACAAATAAGTTGTTAGTGCCATTTGATTTTTGTTTTTATCTCCCTATCTGGGACGGTTTTCTTCTGTTAAGGCCTTATCTTGTTATCCGGACTGGTACTGAAACTACTTTTCCATTCTCAGGTATTTGTCCAAATTTTACCCCCACTTGGTCCGTTTTTGCCCACTCGACCAGGAAAGTCCTAGGGAAAATAACTCCCTTCTGACCACCTGCTTATTTGACTGATCAACAGATTTTTGTGAAGTAGCCTCTGTGTGTATGTGTGTGTGTGTGTGTGTGTGCGTGATACAGCTGTCACAGCGTGCCGAAAGCTCAGCAGTTCTGAAAACTGATGTCGTTTGTACTGCAGATCGGTGGTTTTATAGAGTTCTGTTCATTGAGTTTGACATTAGGATCTGTTTCTCTTTCTTTATCGTTTTTTTCAGATCCAGCCGGTGTGAAGAGGATCAACAAGGAATTGGCACAGATCACATTGCCACCAGCTGCTTTTTCTGCCAGCTCCGTGTACAATAATCAACCCGAATTCTTTGCACATAAAGCCAAGTGAGTTTCTGACCTTCTGGGATACAGGGTGGATGGTTTTGATGCCAGACCTTCAAGTCGTCTGCTTATGGCCGCAGTAGTGCTGGTCTCTTGATTCGCGACTGTTTTGCACTTTCTCGTGTTCACAGGCGGATCGTAGCGAAGCAAGTTTAAGTTGGAATTTGCTGCTGGATGTGAAGCAAGCAATGAAAGTAACTCCCTTAGCCTAATTTGATAAAGATCCGGTTTGACTGGGAAATAGCGGCAGTAGAAACCATCGAAGGAATGCAACTTCGTTGGTCCTCAACATACGCCAGTAATTATCACACTAACTATCATGTTTCGGGTCCGATTTGGTATCATTTTTCTAACGCGTAATGACGACGTACTAATGATGAAAGCTACTCGTTATACTGTTTTCCTCTCGTGCTGTTATTTTAAAGTACTCTTGGCCACTACATCTCATTTCTGCGGTAACTGGTGTTCGCTGACTCCGCCCACCTGTTCACATTTCACTTTTCACCATTCCTCTTCATATCCTAACTTGATTAGTTATGGCATAATGACAACTGACGGTATTTTAACGATCACGTTTCTCGACAGAATGGAATCCTAGAGAGAAATCAAAATTTAATAAGAAAGATACTAAAATTCAATATTTATTTCTTCACACTACGTTCTAGAAATTAACATATCGTTACCCATGTGGGTTCGTATATTCGCCGTATCTTGATCGATGCTTTGAAGATGAGTAGTTATCAAGAAATCACCTGACTTACCCTGTTGTGATCATATCTTACAGTATACCTCGAAGCGGTAGTAGACCTGATCAGCGAATAATTCTTAACGCAACTCCTGATTTTATTCCAAGGACGTGCAACAAAAAAATTCTGAGCTCATCTTGAGTTATTTTGTATCCCATTCCACTGTGCAGCGGAATTTAGTTGTTGTTCCTTTAACCTCTGCTTCTGCGCACATATTTTACATTGGATTGATGTTGATCTCGTCGGGTAGACACGTATGGATAACGCATATAAATAATTTGTGTCCTTGTGTGTAGCGTTAGCATAACAGAGATGAACAAGTGATGTAATCCAAGCGCTGAGAATGAGTCATTGCCTGGAAAAGGTGCACAACTCCAATCCTACGTCCTCTTAGCCACTCCAGTTGCTTTCTGTCCACAAAAATCCAACCCGTGCCCGACTCTTCTTAAATGGTTTTGCTCTTGAGGTTGACTACATGTGAAATGGTAGACCACACACTGCGTTCTGGTCCACGCCTTTGGTGAAAAGTGTACCGCAACCAGTTTGTTCATATATTTACCAAAAACTAACACTTGGAACTCATCTTCAAAAACAGCAATGTAGGCAACCTGCATGAACCACCTGGATGACCGTTCTCCGCTTCACATCAAAGACAATTTTGTCAAAGTTCTTTCTGTCACTGAGTCGTGGGCTGAGCCTGCTCAAATTCGCCTTGTTTGACGGAATTACTCCATGGATGTTTTACTGTCCTACCAGGGTAGCCATTAGTCCATGTTTTATCATAGGTTCTGCGGTTTAGGTTGACCCAAATGTTCCATCTGGGGCTCCTATTCGGGCTTCATGCCAGCCACATAATTCTTCTGGCTGTAGGAAACGGTAACCGGAATCCGGTTAAATATGAAACACCGCATTGCCCCACTACAAAGCTGCTTTTAACTGGCCAGTTGTTCTCATCAGCAAGAGACGCCATTCCAATATACGGCTCTGAAATTCCGACTCTTGCGAGTTTCATCACACAGTGAACTTGCTTGGGGTGTTTATCGGCAAGGCGATGTTGGGCGCACACCTATTGTAGTGTTAATCTTCCCGTGGGTTAAGACTGTATGATTCACACACCTACTACTGATTTATATTGAGCGGTGACCAAAAGAATAGGGTCGTGGCGTTTGGACGTGGAGATCACGCGTTCGAATCCTCCCACCACCGGTCAATTTCCCCACCGGGTAGCCCTCTGCTGGATGCGGCCCCCTTCCTGAAAATTTATGTACATTGTTGTTTCATTAATAAGGGAGGCAAAAAATAAAAGATATAAAGATTTTATTAATACGACAGACAATTTCCATGTACTGTGAGCTTTAGCTCCCAGTGAGCGCGGTTTTACTTTTAACTTTAGTGAGATGTCATTTTACTGAGTATTTATTGTATAGTTCGAATCGGAATGTTTAATCCGAGCGCCGCTTACGCAGTCGGCTCCAACCCAAACCGCTGCTCTGCTTCTCTGAAGGCTTTTCTGTCTCACTCCTGGTTTTCGTTATTTTCATCATAAATACCTCAGTTTGTTGTACCGCCTGCTGTTTTCGCACGTTTTACATGTAATCTCACAAAAACATCCATTCTTCCCGCGCCAGTACTTGTACGTTGACCGCGTACTATACTGACTTCTGCTGACGCAATCCGAAGTTTGCGCACACAATTCAAGCTGGTCCTGAGTACCGTGATTACAGGCCTGTTGTCATCTTAAGGCCATACGACAGGTCACTTGGTTCTACCGGTCGCAGGCTCCGGAAGCTGTTAATTGTTACGTCGAATTTCCCGGGCTGGAATTCATCCGATACCTGATTGGTTTAAATGAGGACATCCTAAGGGGGTGCAGCACTCTATTCAGGTCAAACTATTTGGTTTTTGCATATTTCCACTTAAATAAAATGCTTTTCAGGGAAAATTCTAACAACGGATGTAAATGGGTTAATGCAGGCATTCAACATGGTGCAGCTTGCATTGCTCATGGTTATGTGAATAGTTCACATATTGCAGCCTATATAATCATTTTACATTACATCTTACCTTATGCGTTATCCAAAGGTAGGCTTTGTTTTAGATTTTGATATAATCAAGCAACTTTCCATCAATTCACGAAGTACACTGGTGAAAAGGAATTTTCATCTGTGAACTCGCGCTTTTTCGACCTCATTGACAGCCTTTCCAGACCACTTCTCACTTAGTAAGCCACAGCTCATCTCACAGTTCATCACACACACACACACACACACACACACACACACGAACCGAACGATGTAGAAGTGGGCTAGGATGTGGCCAGCTACTCACAAACTGCTTAGTTCAAGAGTGTTTAACTATAGAATCTAACCAAGCTGGTCGAACACTCGAACAGGCAAAGCCAGTCTAGTTATTTCGAATACCGGCTGTCGTAAACAACAATAAATTTGATGTCCTCGTTTTTCAATAAGATGGCAGAGTGTCAGAGATACTTGAACTGTTCAATGCAAGTTGGTGGAGTTGAGAAGTAAACTGAGTGCCCAATCTATGGACATTTTTATTGCATCCCCTTTGATACGTGCGGTTGCAATCAAAACCGTGTGGGTATTGAATGACTACGAAAATCAACTGTAGTTCTGATACGTACAACTTTTACTTTATTTCATAATCCCGAAAGCTCGAGCAGTTCTCACCCATGAATCTTTTTACCAAAAGTTTGACTTGGCTACTCTTGAAATGCATGATAGACTTAAACTTACCAGTATATCTGCCACACCGAGTAAAAAAATATTTGACAGGGGACGTGAAATAGATCTCATTCAGTATAAGGTGTTGTTACATCTAGTCAATAAAGAGTATGTCAAGTTTTAGGTCCATGAGATTGCAGACTTTATTCCCGATCGTCGCTGGCCTGGAACTTGCAAGCAGACAAATTGCTGGTTCCAAATACTCGTTTGTTTATTTGAGGAATGTTTATCTCACTAGTCCGGGTAATTCACTTTTGAACAGGAATGTGCAAACTGGGACTGAGTATGCTAAAAGCAACCAGAATTCGGATTTGATAGTGAAACTTCCAAGGCCTGCCGTTCAAATATTACCATCTTGGTACACAAAATTTTGTTCCAATGTCCCAATTAACAAAACATGTAAGTGTTGCTGGTACTTAGACGTTTTCCTTACGAATGTTTCAGACAGTGTTCGCCGATCACGAAATTTGATTTAGCCCCGTACCTGCAACTGATCTTTGGACATTGCGACAGTACACAAAAGTATTCCGGCATCGGTACCGCGGTTAAATATCATGCTGTCGCCGGTCATGCTAGACGGTAGAGAGTCCTCAACCGGAGTCCAGGTCGATAACCAGCCGAAATTGTGGTAGTACTGTACTGTTTTTCGACTCCTTGTTTTCGATTCAAAGTCGTCGGCTTTCCTAGCATGGGACACCATTTACTGGAGTTACTGGCAGACAGGACATAAACAATAAAAAGACTAATTGTATGAAGTTCCAATGCTCCGAATTCACCATCTCTCCTTGACATAATCATCATCATCATCGTTCAACGTTAAACAGCAAGGCAAGCCTAACTGACCGCGGCCTTTCCCCAGAGTTACACGTTTATATAAAATAGTGAATATCCAACAAGAACAGGGAGTGGACCTACACAGGCGGGAAAAGATAAGATGCTGCTGCAGCCAACACACGAAACACAGTCTAACTGTACAAACGCACTATTTC
>LUCM01001076.1:364916-396736 GCA_008360955.1 Fasciolopsis buskii | reverse complement strand
CCTGATTATCCTGCGCGACGACCGATGCAGTATGGAATTATTTGTAGGTGTAACTCATGGGGAATAATGGACCGGTACTGCCAGGGAGTCCAGCCGCTGAGCAGAAGAATGATTAGGGTTCTCAACCAAAGCCTTTGGTTCTGACAAGAACCTGACCGCAAGGCAGCGGGGAATAGCTCTGTCCATTGACCTTCCAGGCATGATTGGATCTTCGGCTTGAGATAAGCCATCCTGTATAGCTCGTTGGATCATGGGGGCACGCAAGCCGTCACACTACGTCAAGGTGTAGTCTCGTTGCGACAGTCTCCTTGACGGTGGTCTGCCAGTTTAATAGTTTCCGTAGATGGTTCTTCTTGCGTTTGAAATCTGGCACTTAAAGGCATGTCCGGTGTGATTGAATGAGTGCTCTCAACATTAAGTACGCTTTGTGTTTCCATCTACCGCTACATCTTATGTAACTGTGCGATAATAACCTCTGAGCAATTGTGTCGGTTACCGGTCGCCCAGATTAAATGTCTACGGGGAAAGAACCATTTTGTCTTCGGTTCTATTCATATATTCTTGTTATTCATAACGCCTTCGGTATTTCTTGTTTTCCGGGTTCGTGAATCGAATAATTAGATTTCTCAATTAAACTGTGTAGTCGTCAGTCTGTTTGTCCGCCAGTACTCCTTTTTGCGTGATCCCACACGAATTCGACCGAAGACGCTTGGCAGTGCCTTTGTTCGTCTACAAGTTTCATTCAAAGCCTGGCCTTCCGAAAAATAATGCCGCCACCTGAGAAGATATTTCTAACGGATTGGAATCTATGGGACCGGAATATTGCGTTCATCATCCGTTTAAAATGAACGGATGACTTCGACAAACACGACCTCGACAGAGCGGATAAACGGTCCGCCCCGCTAGATCGTGGTGACATCCGTGACAGGTAATTATTACATTTCGGTGGAAATCAAGATGATGGTGGTTAGTTCTTAAGTTCATGCACACTGGACAGGTCGAAAAGTCAGTTTGTGTGTCAAAGGGTCACTCATTTTAATGACCGCTTCTTGTTGATTGACAGAACGTTGTCATCGGTACTCAAGACAAACAATTATCTGCTCATCTTCATCCCGTATAATATCAGTTTTCGTCCATCGAAATAGTCCTCTGATAAGGGGTACATTGGAAATCTTTTAACAGCAGCGCCTCTTGGAATTGCATTAGAAGGCTAATGGTCACTGTGAGCACTTCTATGATGACTGTTTGTTGTTGCTAGAAGATCTCAAACAAACCCGATAGGGGGCAATGAAAATCTTTACTGGATGACTGTGGACGTTGTTGCTAAATCTTCAGCTCGTTCAACACTAGTTACCATATTCATGAAATTCGTCGGCAAAATGTATATTCCGTACCTAGCCCATCTCGAGTGGTTAGGCTTCCATGTTCTTTTATATAAACATGTGCTTATTGCACGTTTGCACCGTGAACTCGAAAACATTGCTATTTTCCAGTGATCACCCGATCACTTGGTCTGTCAGTATCCTAAGCCTGCATGCATCCTCTCTCACGTAGGATCTATCTTTTCTCAGGTCACGCTGTATCACAGATATACACACGAATAAGTGGTTGCACTTCGTACGTAGCTGCTTAACCGATCTTGTCATGCACATGAGCGTTGATCGAACAAGTGCGCTATTGTTTGTTGTGAACAGACAGCATTCTCCTTCACGTTGGCACCACAATTATGAAGATGACCCTTGACCATCGAAGCGACACATTCATCCCTGAAGTCGCTCAGTCCTGCTTGCATGTGCCGACTGGCTTCCTGTAGGCATGTTTTCACACTTCCAGGTTGTTAAACGTGATCGATTTTGTTCGGATAACAAGGCCTAACTCTTGGCTGCACACAAACACACAAGAATACTCGAAGCTGCTGTCAGTTTGATTTTTAGTGATCATGCTACTAGGATTATCATGACAGCATATGGAATGATATTCGCAAATGCTTTGTGTTTTTAGTTGTCCTTAAGGTAAAAACAATTTGGAACATGGTGAAAATATAACCACTCTGCTATATTGCAGCAGGTGGATAAGATCTGAACCAAAGCAGGGGATGAGGTAGCCTGACAGTTTTGACTATCACCCTAGTTAAAAGTTCACACCTTTGTTTCATTTATTGCATACTGTCAACATTCTGAACTGAAGTCATTCGTCGATATATGTTCAGGCAAACAGGAACATCTCCTTATAGCATACTCATGAGAAAATCCAGATTCGCATTGATGTTCTTTGAACAATCATTATTCTGTTATATATGGATTTCATCAATCGAATTCGAGAACTCCATGAATCACAGTTAAAGGACTTGGTCCTTGATAACATGCGGTTCTGATGGCGAGATTACCACGATTTGAATGGGTTTCAAATACATTTGCGCTATCCGTGTCCCAGAATCAAAGTTTCACTTCTAGTGAATCTGATTCGAACTGAGTTCGGAGTGTGTGGAGCTTTTGATGCGCCATATATTAAAATTGGTATGAAGTTTATAGCATCAGAACGCAACGCAGCCGTCTGAGAATGTACTTTCAGTCCAGTTATGAATGCGAATTGCGGTGGCTGAGCGATACAAGCAGTTGTGAGATCCCGAAGTATGAGATTCGATCCCCTAATCCGACATTTACACGCCTTGTCTTGCCAGATTTGTTTAGACCACAACGCTCATTGTTCCAAGCCCCGACTATGATGACAAGTCCTTAGGACTGAGGTAGTAACCCTCCTGGTGCTTCTAGAGTGGCTCATGTTCAGTGCCTGAGGTGAATGTGCGTTCGTGAGCGCCATGCACTGCAAAAAGCAGTTTGCTGTAGACGTGCGTTTTTCATCGGACAACCATCCCCTACGACGTATCGCACAGACTTACATTCTTCTAGCGCATGAGGGAAGGAAGAACAGTGGGAATCAACATTACTGCATGAGCATTCATTATAGAAAAAAACAACGGTCAAAAACCCCTCCGCACTGGTTTAGTTGAAACCCGTGTTCCATTGTTATTTTCAACAGCATTTCCCCATGAGACATGGCACAATACACCATTTTTTCGCGCCTTTCATCGTTCGGGTTTGAAATTTTAAACGAATTTTCCCCACGTGATTTTCACAGCGCATAATGATAAGGAATGGAATTTTGAACTCTCATATAAAATGACACTCTTCTTGCAAAATCATGATGTGTTTCTGATGGGGTCTATTATTGGGTGGCTGAAAGGCAAGTTCCTGGTGGAGAAAAATGATGCATGTAGATAACATCACGTCTGCTCCAAGGCCATATTACCAGCAGTTTTCAACAATATTGTCTTGTTTGCAGTGGCACTGGGAAGCGATCGTTCCAAGGCATGAAACTCCTTTTAAAACTCGTTGAAATTTGTCACTCCGCTAGTCCGTTTGTGAAATGTGTTCCTGTGACGCGCTTGATCTGGAATATTCTGGCAAAATGCAGTTTTTATACTGTTTGTACACGAAACTTTGTCAACTTAGTTTGCAGCGAGCTGAAATTCACAAAACGCCAATTTACTGCTCATCTTGACTGTGCTGCGAGAGAGATCATTAGCGGAATACGTACCACAATAATCGTGCACGAACATTGCTCTGCAAATTCCTGTACCTTGCTGAAAAATCTATGAACCAGATTAAGTTGCTTCGGCTTTTTGTAGATGTCAAAGCTGCAGGGGGCATGCACAAAAAATGCCTAATGTGAAATATTCGTCTTCGTCGGTATTACAGCTGACCTGCGCTTCTCTGTCCCCTCACATTTTTGTACGGACTTTCAGCCCAGTTTAGCCCAGTGTATTTTTGTGGCATTTTACACGGGATATTTTGGATTCCCGATGGAGTCGGATACAGGCGAACTTCTCACGCTTCAAGATGCGCGCCATCTTCTGGTTCTGATAAATCAGGCAAAAGAGGTTCATTATTTTAGGAAGTCACAAGTCGATTTTCTTCGAGTATTCCAGAGTGAGCTTTGTGTGACAAAATTGTATGGGCAATACATTGTTCTGGCCGTGTTATAGCCACACTATTGCGCGAATTCAGTGCGGTATGATCGACCCTCTCCGTTAAATGTTATCACTGGCAGGTCGAAGATGACCACACTGGCGGAAATTATTGGACAACTGCTTTCATTCTGTTGTAGTTTTTCGTGAAAACCATCGCATCATCTTCCTCTCATCTTTTGCTTTCTTTACTAATGAAATAAAAACGCATGGCATTTTCGGGAAAGGGTTCGCAGCCTGCGAAGTACTGCCAAGTGGTGAAGTTGACCGGCGCTAAGAGGATCTAAACCCGCGAACTTATCCAATAGGCCGCGGATGGTCAAAGAGATGAGCCGGCAATCATGACCCTGAGTCTTGGAGTGGTGCAAACCCACAAGATGCCATTGAGTCATGTTTGTCAACGAGTCGCGTTAATGGGAAATTTCATGTCGACTATGGCTCCATTCTTTTTACACGAAACCTTTTTTATTGCACAAACATGGATATCTCCCAAACACCATTTTTGCAGTTGCATCCAGCAACTGAAAATAATCGCAAGTTAATTAGAAATTGTTGACGGAGAAAGTTAATAACCTGTCCTTTTCTGGGGCACCGAAATCTGAAAGCTGAAATGAAACGCAGGATCACCAGTGTTTGGTTTTCACAAACATTGTGTACAGGTTCTACAAATAAAAAGGCGAAGTAATGCACCACATGCATGTGAGTAGATCAGAAAGTTTCACGTACATTAAACCTACGTTAGTCGTAAACCCAAGCGCACAGTTTAACGGAGTAATCAGAGCTGTCTTACTATATTTTTCTGCAACGTGGCCAGTGGGACCACAGTGTATCAAGTATCCGGAGGTTTTCGGTCACGGAAGCCTCAGGTCTACTCTGAAATTAAGCAGGATTGACAAAATTTCGAATGGAGCCGTTAGAAATTGCTGCTGCATAGCCCATCTTTTACCATGTGTACGAAAACGCTGGCTATACTGGTTTCAACATATCCTTTGCAAACTTGGCCACGCCCCAAAAACGTTTTCTTGGCACCGTCCAGAGTGGCGTCGTCGACGCGGTGGTAATTAAATTCATAGCTGGATATTATTTCTGAAGATCGACTGGATTGACGTCAACAAGGACCTTGCTGTCAACCGCCAATCATTGGCAGCCGAGGGCAGAGGAATTCGTGGGGCCGGGCTATTCTATCCCAACACTGGAACATGCAAACGCGGAACATTCACGCATTTCATTATCGTAATGCTAAATGCAAACAGAAAAAGTTTCATTGAGATCCAATTGCTTCTTGTCCAGAGAGTGATTGGCGGAAGAGAACGAGAAGGAAGAATAAGGAATAAGGAATAAAGAACAGTCGGCAAGCTGAAAGGCTGCTCGTTCAAGAAGGCAACGTATCCCTATTAAGCAACAGTTATTGTTTAAGTGCCGGTAGTGTAAGATCTCCGTAACTGTCAAAATCCTCGTGTTCGAACCCGAGCAAAAAGAGGTGAGACCAGCTAAAATGAATAATTATGTTAATTAGGAGCCCATTGAATCTTCAAAATTTGGAACAGTCGTAACGGAGGGTTGGGTAAAGGTATCGGTAGCATTCACCAACTGGCCGTTGAGCAGTGTATCAAAGGTTGAAACTGCTGTTCCCCCCAACGGTAGAGCAGTTGATTTACTGATTTTTCACCATTGTTGTTTGTGTTGCTGGACGGACTCCCTGACGGTTAACACTGGAATCAAACGCCAAAGACTAGGGCATTACTGACGCTATTTGCTTTCAACAAAGGTACATGGACAAATGACGTAAAATGACGATTCCATGATTTGAAGTTGCCTGATTACAACAGAATAGGAAGCTACTGTGAAGTATGAAATTCGAGAACTTCTGTAAGACCACTTAACTTACTGAAGTTTTGTAAATTAGTTTTGTGTATTGATTTTCATGCACTTCCCCAGACGCTTTCAAGGTCATGAGGATTCAGTATCCATTGTCTGGAACATTTGACTGGCACTAGCTCATCACTCCCCCCCCAACACTGCAGTGGGGCTAAATAGTGTCCCAGTATCAGTGACGTGGTCTGCCCAAATCACTCCGAGATTTCATTTCAGCCAGAAGCAGGGTAATCCTTGTCCTAGAAATACTGCGTTGTCTTTCCAAACAATACTTGTGTGCGTACAGCTGCGTCTTAGATGGTTAATGGTCCTTGTGTCGCATCTGTTTAATAAGCACAATTTGGACTGCATTCTCCAAAGTTCTCACTGTGTTATTTCGATCATGTTTAAATTATCACATTCATTAGGTCGACCATTTGGTGTGCAGTCACTATGTGTCCATTTCGTGTGGGAACTCCCAATAAATGTGCGTGTATGTTTGTCGGTATTTCTGTGTGCCGGCCTAGATTCCGGTTTTCGGGGTGTAGGGGGAAAATGCGGTCTTTTTTTTCTTGAAATGGACGAGTTGTATTACCAAAAAGTATTCAAGTGACTTTGTTCGCATTTCAAATCTATTCCTGAAATATACATCCTTCGGACAAAAGTGTGACCATTATGTCTTCTGAGTATCGGAATTTCACATCCCGCGCTGTTTCATTTGCCGTCGTTAAATCCTCGGAGACTTTTTTTCCTGGTTTTCACATAACCGTTTTCCAAGCCCAATGAATTCGCTGCCAGCCAGCATATTGCACACCGGACCTAGAAACCGACCTCAATAAATAGTGCTCAACACTTTCTGTTAACTGAACGTCAGCTTACTTACGATTTTTATGAAATTGGATCCAGGTCGTTCCGGCTTCACAGGATTTCCACCTTACTCGGTGCTCGAATGATTAGGAGGTTTCTTGCTAGATGAGGTATCCTGTTTTGGATCTGGGATATTTTCAGTACCTTTTCTGAAATTAAACTTTTAGTTTCCCGTTTTCGTCTTTTGCATCCTCTTTTCTGTGTGATTTTGTCTGGGTTCAATCCTGAAATTCAAGTCACGTTGAAGCGTCTTCACCTCCGCTCATTGACTACTGTCCTCGTTTGCTCTTGTTTGTAGTAGCATTTGAATATCACAACGTTGTTCTATTGCTTCTCACATTGTACTATTATTTTCTGGATATCCTGGTTTTTCGTTGTGGGAGAACCATAAAATAATCGAATTCTTACAACGAATCCACCTACTAAATTTGGGGTTTTCAACGGGGCGGTAAGCAAATCAGTCGTTGTCATTTTTTGAAGTTTACGTAGATGAGCAGTTCGTTCCTTCAGCTGTGTCAGCAGCACTAGCTTAATAACACTGGTCATGAGTGCGGAGAATGCCTGAATCGTCATTTCTAGTGGTCATCTGCGCCAGTTAGGTAGCTCTTTGGGGATGGGAGTTTTCCGGTGAAACCTACAGTCCTGTCGTTATTGACTCCTGCGCTCCGACAAACGACATTTCGGAATCTTCTGTCATCGGTTTTCAGTCACAACAAAAGTCAGTGCTATAAGTGGCGCAGTGAACTATCGACCGCTGCTTTGTCCCATCCATGAGTAACCAATATTTCCTGTTATCATGTGCATAGTAATGCTAGGGAAGTTTTTCGTTCACATTTTAATGAGGTTCGGGTGCATCGTTTATTGATTGCACTTGACCGTTTTGCTTGCCAAAATACGCTGTCTCGCCGGAGTTGGCCGTCTAGTCCAAATGTAAAAGGTGCTGAATCTGCGTTAACTTAACTAAATGCGCTCACTACTACAAATACAAAATCTAGTGCAGGAATCGAAGCAGCACGGATAGCCCCCATTACGAGTGTCATGACTGGTAGCACACTAAAAAATTTGAATGTAGTTAAGCGTCAGATAAATACCGCAGCCTCAGTGTAACATATTCTCCAAATTACTTTTTTCACCAAAATTTCGCCACCCAGTGTATCCCGAAGTCGGCCATTTTGACCGGGGGCATTGCGAGTGAAAACAGTCAAAAGACATCTGGATTTGAGGTAGTGATGTTCATCGTCTGTTCATCCACCATCCTTCTAACAATGACCCTTTCAAGGGTCAGACATTATCAGCTCCACCGCTCGGCCCGGAGCTAACCACCAGTGAGTGCGTTGTGCATGTATGCACTAGTACGACTCTCAAATAGAGACAACTGAAGTAAGATTATCTCCGTTCCTGAAAACAAATTAATTCGTTCACAGGACAGGTACGACAGCGGTTATCTACCGATTGTCATCGCTGTTTCCATTATGTTAAAAAAGAGATGGTTCGTGTTCCGTAAGGACTAAACACTGATTCAACATTGACGGCTTGTAACAGTTTCGGGTCACATGAGATCAGAGTTTGTCTGTCAGTTACCGTATGGGACCAATCGGCATGACCTCAACTCCAATAACAACAGTTTGTCGGTCCCAACTCGGTCCCATCCATCAAATAAATCAATAATTGTGTCCAAAACAAAGGAGGTGACAGTAATGGAGAGATAATGTATCGTCATTATCATCAGCATCATCACTCCATCCCTTTATGCTCATAGTCGCATGCATTTTTAAGTAGAATTCCTTGGTCTTTGCTTGTGTATTTCGTAATGACCAAGCGAACTTGCTGCGACCAGTCTAATCTTCCATGTGTATCGAAAATTCGCGTCAATCCGGTTTTCTCCAATAATATCACGTCCAAGACCTCCAGACGATAAGACCGTTGACGCAGTTTCAATTAATCCATTTTCATGTCCCCAATTTCGCTTCTGTTTCGATAAGGGTCTCAGTATATGGCAGTAGGTGAATCATATCCCAGTTTTATTAGCACATTCACGTTATCCTTTTTTCCTCATGTAAACTCCTCTCTATTCCATTCAGTCACTACTCATGGAAATGTTTTGAGCACTCCGACGAATAATTAATATTCACGTAATCCCATAGTAACGGAAGAAGAGCTAAATGGTTCGACTGATGAATTTAAAGTGATTTATCCGGGTTTATTCCGAAAACGAATAAGATTAGGATCGTCGATGGGATTAAGTGAGAGCAAGTGGATGTTTTGTTTATAAACATGAGTATTCCTGGTTAACTCATCGTTAAACGAATGTGAAGTGGCTGATGAGTAGTAACTGTTGGTTGCTTGCGTTGCAACTTTCACGTGTGACCTTTGCACATCAGATTGAGTATAGAAATCAGGCCTGTATGATTGACAGAAGCAGAAGGAATCATATCTTCATTCACGTGCAGGGAACAAATAGATTCGATGTACTTCATATTTCAGAAAAGATTAAAGCACATGGGTACATTTTTATATGCAAGATTGTGGTTTAGTAACCATTTGGCAGGATCCGGAACACGACTGTGTTAAACTGGAAGGACAGGACTACGGAATGAGACATAGTGGATATTACATCACCTGCATGTTTACCAAGCAAGGAGTTATGGCAAATGCCTATGTTGAAAACAAATGGCAACACAATGGCTGATTTCCTTACTCCAGTCCATTTACGAATGAAACATTATCCCGTTTTGAAATTATCTGTTCAGAATTTGAAAATGCACTGAAACTATTTCACAGGGGAAAAGACAAGGATCGACACAGGCCGGCGGTGGCCAGGCAGATAAGGTCGTGGCGTTTGAACGTGAAGATCGCGGGCTCGAATCCTCCCAGCGCCGGCCTACTTCCCTACTTGGCAGCCCTCAGTTGGCCGCGGCCCTTTTCCTGAAAATATGATGCGCACTGTTATTTCATTAATAAAGAAAGCAAAATATAAAATATAAAAACGGACTGAATCTATCTGCTTCCTGAGATCTTCCTGGCTGCAACTTTAGGCTAAATAATGACAATCATTGCCGCATAAATTACACTGGACTGGATGAAATTACAGCGACGGTCAAGGATGACCAGTTGTTTACTAATTGGGCATGGGAAGGTGATGAAGGTTGCGTGTATTGTTCGGGAACACATTGACAAAACTACCATCATAACAACAGACTGGCCACAGAGTTTAATCGCTTAAGTAGATCAGATTTATGGTGTCCGAACATCACAGCCTTAATGAATTTTAACTATAGCCCAGTTTTCTGATGATCCATTTCCCGAGACGTTTGTGTCGAATTGACACAGATCGTTGAATCCATCAAGTGGTAAGAAATGAAGCTGAACAGGAGCCTTAACAAGAACCCTAAATTGGGCTTTTAAGGACGTATTCTGACAACCTGGTGGATAATTGCTTCTTGATTTTCCCGTAAGCACAATTTGTCCATATGGATTCTGATCGAAGCAGAACTGCATGTTTTCATCGCTCAATAGTTAGAGATTCTCGAGATAATGAAAAGGTATTTTAGGATTTCTGGGAGTTGTGAACATATTATTGATTTTCTTCTCAAGGGGAATGCAACGTGCTATGCCGTGTTTGCCGGAAACATTCATGGCCACTACCTTGCCATCAGATTCGACTGAATCCCTTCAACAGTGTGCTGCTCACCTGCATCTGATGGGGTCTCGTAATCTGGCCAGTTGACGTGCTTGTTTTATGGTGTGATAGTCCAGGTGTAGAATGTATTGGGCATTGTGGTAACTAACCTTTGTTGCCTTTCCGTAAGCAAATCATTCTAGGTAGCCGACAACCAGGTAGACGAAGTTCGATTGACTTGGTCGTGCCTATACAACCCCTCAGTGAGGACTAAACTGTTTGATCAGCAGCAGACACCACTCAGGACTTTCGATCTTGTGAACCTGAGAAGCAATGTGTATCTTCGGTATCAACTGCTCTGCTGGATGCTCGCAGATTCTTGTCCTCGAATGCCATACACAGTGAAATCCCTATATCCTTGGGACGCCAACTAAACAGAAACCCGAAGGATAACCACAAGATGAATTAAATACTTAAAAAGCGAGAGAACAGAAAAGGTTACTCCCATCAAGAATTATCGCAACCTTCTCTGACTGAGACAAATTTTGTCTCACGAAAAGCAGTTGTAACGAAGTGACCTAGGAGTCCGATATCTCAGATTTGCCCTCAGGAGCGTCATCTGCAGTGCTGGGCCGAAAGCTGTAGGAAGTAGTTTAGTTGGCCCAGTCTCACAGTAAGCTTTCCGTTTATGCTTGAAACTGATGCAGTGCAACTATATACCGGCCCTCTGTCTCAAAAGGAGAGGATCGTCGAGGAGTTAGGTTTCCTTAGTAAGTAGAAGACGGCTGAACTGGATGGGATGTATCCGCCCTTTCCAAAGATGATGCCGAAGTTTTACGACTGAAGTCTATGGTACTCATTGTGTCTATCTGGGAAGAGGAGCAAATAACTGAATATTGGTGCAAATCGGTGACTGCATTGACTTGCGAGGAAGGCAATAGATTATCGTGTGAAGGTCACAGAAAAAACAGTTTGCCAAGTATTCCATCCAAGCTTCTGGCGGGCGTTATGCTCCGCTGATTACCTATTGATCCCAAAGATCGTATATGCAACCCTTCCTTGGTGCTGTCTCACTGGAGAGCCTATCAGGGAATTCATTACACCTTCCCAATATTTGTGTGTGAACCGCGGAAGCCGTGCTCATGCTTAAGGCAATCTTTTGTACGAATTGCCTGTGATAAGTGTCGTTTGTCAGTCATTCATTATTGTGCTTTCTCTCCAACTGTGTTCTCGAGGTGACCATAGAAATTGCCCTACCCACATGCGGGAATAGTGGCGTTGATATCTGCCCAGATAGTAAAGTGTCCGATTTATAATATGCGCTTCTTAACGAAGGTCCGGATAAGCTGCAGTTTCTTGCAAGTGTGGGTATGTTAAGGGTACATTTTTCACATTCCGGGTGTAAAGTGCTGTTGTCAGACTGGATGTGGTGAGAGCCGGATCCTACTCTTGCAATTAAGCGGTTTGGCGGAATAGAGAAGCTTTTTTTACCTGAGTAGTTGCTTCTCACGAAATGTTTGTTTATCAGGTGAGGCCGCATTTACCGGAGAGTTCAATGGCGTTTGCCAATTTAGGGCGTTTTTGGCGTCGGTGCAACATGCGACTATAGATAAAATACTGAATGTAAACTAGAGCTGTAACAGGTTCCCGTACATAACTTACAAACACGTTTGGTGTTGACAGAATGCGTGCAAAACTCATGATGCAGGAACATTGGTGTCTGGGTATTATTGCTGAAACATGGTGAAGAAAATAGTGTTAGCAGCCCTGAGGCCAGACGTGGAATGTTGGGCCGCAAACTTCAGTCCATTTATTAAGTTGTACGTTGCTCATGTCCTCGAATCGATTCCATTTTTATAAGTTGTTCGCAGATCCAGGCATTGGTGGGGAGATGAGGTAACATGGTCATCAGTTGACTTGGCGAAAAAGTATGAAAATCACTAACCGGTGGGCTGCTCCTAGTAGGTTGAACTAGATTACTGGGTTGGGGTCTACTTGGTGTCTCGATAGTTGGAGAACTCAGGCGATTTGGTTAAATGCCGCAATTAGTGGCGTCCTTCCGCTTCTCTTTACTTTTTTCGACTTTTGATCTCGGGATCTTTATTTCAGTGCTATTCGGTGTTGCGAATCCGCAACCAAAGTCACATCTTCGCGTACGTTTAGCGATTCTAAGAGTTGGAGCTGACCGTAAGCTGTTTAATTTGGGCCAATCTCTTATTCTCTTACTCTTTGGAAATAATCCTCTGAATTAATTGTGGCAATACCCGAACCTTTGTCAAGCCTTAGTATAGCCACTTGCAATCCTGTCCAGTGATTTTGTGGAATTAGGGTCGAAACACCTAGGTTCTTGAAACATCTGCATTGCAAGTTTTACCACTGAAACGTTTAACTTCCTGGCCACATCAGGTAAGTTGTGAATAAGTTCGAAAGTTGGATATATAACCACTTCAATTTTATGATCAAATTAAAACAAGGCGAAAATGTCAAAATTATGAAGCAGTGCCTCAACTCGAAGTCGACTTAGAGCAATATTTAATAGACTACTGGTACAGCTATGGGGACCTCAAGGGGAAAATTCATCCAGGTAAGCAGATTCTTCTCATTGCTCGGTGGTTTGAGCAACTGCTGTATGAAATCGGGCAATGTTTGCCCGAAACAAAAGGCCTAGCTGTCGAAGGCAAAGTTGATCTGTTCAGCGCTGGGTTGCATTTCAAAAATCGGTGATCAACCCCGAATTCAACGGTATACCGTGCTTTCAGAAAGCGTTTAGGATGTTTGGATATACATAAAAGTGCGGTCCTAATCACTATTCTATGGTCTGTCTGCGAGCTTAGTTGTGATTTTGCCTAGTCGAACAGTTGTCACCGTTAGGTCCACAGTTTTAGTATTTTTTACGTAATCAGGAGGGTAGAACGAGGGAGGTGGATTCAGCCGGTCCTTTGATGGACCCTAGTGTAGCTTTGATGAAACGCTTTCAGTATATTTTCCGAGTCCTAAAAGGATCATTTTCTATCAGCGCAGTGCTTTTCTTTAAGTGTCCTCAAATTCAGGGACTTAGGTGACCATCAAAAAATCCTTATGTCGCTGCTCCTACAGTGTCCTTCAACGATTGTGTCTTAACGGAAGGCACTTTATCGTTTTCAGTGTTTAGAATTTTTTCGCGCGGGTGGAAAGTGTTCTTTCAGTATCACTTAGGATTTTCCACTCAGTCGTTTGATTCGAAATCACAACTCGATGTCTGCCATCTGCATTGACTCGCTGTCCCCCGAATAATGATCCACGATAGAGTATACTGATTCTCCTCACTTTTACTCTTCCGTCGCGATGTGTTAAAGCAATCCCTGACTAGGTCGTCCAGATATCTCGACTTCATTGTGGACGCCACCATAAGCTAATCCTTACTCCATTTCATTCCGGTAACTTTGTGAAAATTAACAGTCAGTAAAGATATTTGAATGACCAATAACGTTGTCATCTGACAGATTAACTGGTTAGGTGAAGTCCGATTAAAATTTGAATTATTTTCACAGATGGATACGGTGCCTTGAGAAAATGCAACAAATGGTGAAAGTGCTTTCGTTAAGTCAACCGTGCATGCGCGTTTTTGTCTTGAAGTTTGTGTGCATCAGCAAGTTCACTCATCTTAACGTAACGCTAAGACTAGTTAATCTAGATCTTGACAAGAATGGTGAGAACATTGCCGAAGCATATGTAGCGGGGTCTACGGGAATCGAGCATGCCAAAGGAGGGGGAGTCTCGGTGCGATGTGTGCATGCGCCAAATCATTACCGGTCCCTAAACCTACATGACCATTTGGTCTCCTTTTCCTTAGATTTCCTTCCTTGTATCCTACCTAAGGAGCATTTGAAGTCAGCCGCTCTGCGAAGCCATTTGTTTTCTTTTGCATTGTGACAGTTTTTAGGAAGTCTACCTTCGGTAGATTATTAAGGCTGGTCAACTTTCGACCGCCACTAGAGAGCTCGATGAATCAAGCAAAAATCTTAATATATCACAATAATTGCATGCACATTATATCTATGGGACTCCTCTTTCATCAGAGCCATTGCAACCACTTTCATAGTCATCCAGGAAGACACTGACAAGAGCTTTAGGAATTCTTATTCCCTACTGAATAGATCGAAAAGACTGGAGTTTGTGCGCGTCTCATTATCACCAGTAGCTGGTGTACATTGAACTTGACAGTCATTGACCGACTGAAGATGAGCTTCGTTTCATGGCACCCGTGCGTGCCAATACGTCTTGATGAACTAAGAGTTAGAAAGCAGACACTTGAATGTGATACTGAGTCACATTCATCTGTATCAATTACGACGTTTTTCTGACCACTCGAAATCACACTCTGGGCCGGCGGCTTTTTGATCCTTCTTCATTAGTTGAAAAGACCGCAACTTGGCGACATCGCTCCGATGGTCGCTTATGATTCCTTAATTGCCATTATCGTCATCATCTGGCAACCATTTACGGCCTCTGTGACAGTTTCATAATTAGTTCCCTCTACGAGAAGAGGGCAGACTAGTCCAGGAATTCAGCCATACGTGATTTCCCGCTCTCAACTAATGCGGATCGGCTGTCCTGTAATTTTGTTGGACTCTTGGCTAAGTTTACAGGATTTCCTGGGTGGACGCTGTATTGTTCACGGCCGGATTCAAATACATTTTAGCTTTGATGTATGAAACACCGCTGTGAGATGCAGTCACACTGATTAACCGAGCGAGGATATTGAGTGGTGGTTGTGCTTCAGCTGTTTTAGCCTGGGTTAAACAGATGGGAGTATTGGAAAGCGCCCGCAGAAGGCCAGAGGCCTTGAAGCTGTTGATTTGGGTTTTACTGGCAGCGGTCAACGAGCCTATTCAGTATTCTCCAGCAGACCGTACGAAATGACAAATTTTCATCAGTTTTCGGGAAGTGAACGTTTAGGGTGGTTCCACTTTTTGACTCACACATTAAGATTAGATGTACTTTCAGAGGTTTTGTCCCAACACCTCGCTGCTCTATTTCGTTCCCATACACGAGGTATGAATACGGTGAACAGTGCCCACCAAAGAGTTCGATATCTTCTTGAAACAGTGGCAAAAATATTGAAAATTATGTTTTTATCGCGAATTACACGCAGTTATTGATTGGATTCTTCGGCCTTAATACGCTGTCGTTTGTCTCTGTCGTTCTCTTATTTAACTTCTTTCTGTGCAATTTGTGTTCGACATTAACCCGGTCACAGCGACCTTTAGTATGCATGTGAACATTTTATAGCAGCGTTTGTTTTCACATGTTACTCTGTTATTACGTCAACTTGGGAGGCAGGGCTTACTTGATCGGTCATTTTCATTTTCGAGGCTCTATTTGTTATTCCCATGCTTGCATGTCCTCTGTTTATCGTTCAAGAATTTGCAGGGAATTCGTTTAATATTTCTCACCTTGTATGACATTTTCAAGCTGTTGAACTTTTGTGACGCCGTTAAGTAATGAACTAACTGGTTTTAGATTATTCAACTGTCGTTTGCAAACGATCTGATTTCTTCGGGAGTGCCGCTTCTGACAAATCTATCGTAACTGTGGGCCATGGGATAATTCCTAAATAGGCTCACTATGGCACAAGCCCACAAGCTGCACGAATGTCACAATCAGCCCGATCGATCGGACCAGCATTTAATTAGTTCCGTTTTTAGTGGACCGTAATTCATTCATCCCCGTGCCGTCTGCACTATTAGTCAACGTCTGTTCCGGAAGATTAGAGACGAATAGCGCGAGGTACTCTAGAATAAGAAAGTGACATTCCGAACCCTCTTCTCCATCTGTCCAGAGCGAATAAATTCGAACCGAACTGTTTCATTATTTATGCAGCTCTGTCACTAGGAAATGGTCATTTACAAGACTGGAATCAGATAGACGACGATCCTCGTCACCCATACTTCATATGTGCCCATGTTTTCTGATGTGCGGGCTAGAACACAGTTCCGCCCGTTCTTCGGGCTGGGTGAATCAGATTTTCTTATCTGTGGTGTAGTATATTCGGACTATACGCGTGACGAGTCTGTGTCTCGAAACCTATTTGGCCGCTATATACACAGGTCCAAGTACACATACTGCTCCCTAGAACTGACAAACTGTTGTGCATGTGTGTTTGTCTGTACACATGCCCGGTTTCCCGTCCTAGCCTTCCCTCGTTCCGGTGCTCTGTACGTTTACGCATGCATGCCATCTTCATTCTATCTGTTGATAATAATAATAATAATAATAATAATAATAATGACTGGAAATAACTGCCCATCACTAATATCAACATGTCCACTTGCATATCATGAGACAAAGAATATCGCCATAGGCAATAAGTGAACCATTTTGCAGCGGATGGACAATCCGAACGAATCAGGTAATCTTATCGTTTACGAATCTGGACGTGCTTGTTTGGTCTCGAAGCTCATTTCAAATTGCGCCGAATGTGCATCCCGCTCGCATTACCGGGGCGAATTCCATCAACTGGCTTTTTACTCGTAATTAGGGGAGGTAATTGTTCTGCTATGATGCAACTTGGTTGCTTGAATGATAGCAGTAGAAAGCTCTAAACTTTGCGGTTCCGATGGAGGGACCGAATAACCGCTTTGACAACTTTTCTCCTGAAATTTGCTCAAAACCATCCTAGTAAACTTTGAGATTGCCAAGCATCTTGGAAAACTAAGATCACCGAATTGACTGTTCGGTTATTCTAGTGCTGATGGTAATTGTTTAATCCTCTTTTCAGCTCCTGAAATTAAAATTAACTCCTTAGCGGTTAAAACTAGCGAGTGTGAATGAAGAAATACGGTATAATTCTGCCGATGATGTAGTCCCCAGATAGTGACTTACCAAAAGCAGAGTGCAGGTCAACCGTATATATACACTGTACGTTGATTAACCTAGGTGAAGTTCAGATGATGAGATCGCTGGACGAGACTCACTGGAAATTCTGCAAAATATTCAGTGAAGCGCAGTGGAACAAACAAGTACCTCTAAATGTGAATACAGTGCAGATTCAAGATCCCATCGTTTTAATGGGACTATTGTAAGACTGTTTAAAAAACAAGCAGTTTTCCAGTTTCTCTTTGTTTCTCTTGAAAATGATTTTATGATCTTTCTTGGGACCCTAATTCTGTCGCTTTGCACTAAAAGTGAATTTTTTGTGAAAGACTTTTGAACTCATGTTTATTCACACCAACGTTGCTGGAGGCCAGTAGGTGTATACTGTGCTGGACTGAACGTGAGTATGTGGCTGCAAATAAGTTCAAAACTATTCGTTCAATTACTGACACTCGATAGCCAAAGCAGACATGCAGGAAACTTTTCTTCCCAAGAGAAAGTCTGAGATGTCTGTACACACTGGTGTCTACAATAAATTTAATGAATACAGATCCGCACTGTCGAGTTTTAGTGCAAATTGTGGCCATCGCCGTTCAGGTATTTGGAAATCACCATCCTCTATTCTACCGCTATCATTGACCCGTCCATCTGGATCGAAAATATCAAAGTCTGAGATAAATGCATTGTTTCGTTGTTGCCTTCATTCTGTTTCACTGCAGTGCGCACCATCCTTTCGCTCACGATTGATTTGCAATCTTTCGATGACAGTGCCTCTGCGCATGTTCTGGAGTAGTTTGCCGGGGTTTCATTTAGGTGGAACATGTGCATCAAATTTTGACCCTGTGATTTAGGCATCATTGTTTCACCCGCCTGGATATTCGTAAGGGGGTGAATAATTGAGGTCCATTGACGAGTCAAACTTGAAATTAAAGGTAGAGTGAAACTGGCGAGATGGGTATAGTGACAACAATGACCACGAAGAGGGTGGTGATAGCGATACCCGCGTTTACTGATGTCCTTTAACAGTTTGAAGCGGTCCCCACTAGCCACTTTTGTCCCCTTCCCTAAAAATCAAAATTACAAACAACATTAAACCAACAAAACTCTATCATCACCGTTGTTCATCCTGTACTAGGATGGCGCTGTTTTTCCAACACATTGTTCGCCTCTGCTGATTTCACATGGGTCTCGCTGCTCATTCGGATTACCCAATCCCTCAGGGAATAGCTGAGTGTAAAATCAATCGGGTTTGACCGATTCACGTCCATAGCCTAGCTTATCCAGTTTCCGTTGTGACCAAATGATGCTGACCATTCATGCATAATGTTGGGACATTCTCTGGTATGCTGTGAACCGTGACCATTGCTCGATTCCAGTCAGTCTTATCCGACTAATGATAGACGAGGAATCAATAATGCATTCCAATCTAGACTAGTCATTGCGGCCTACGGAGGCAAATGGATTGTGCTCTCTCTTTCATTCACTGAATTAAGCTGTGGTGTCTGATTTACCCCTTCAATTTCTCCTAGGAAAATGGCCATTACACATGACTAATTTTCCTTTATGGCTCCGGAAGAATAATTTGGATAGTTAGCTGAACTGTGGTGAAGTTAATTCAAAATTTTCCCCTTGGACCAACTCGTTTCACACTTTCTTCGCCGACTTATGAAAACAGTAGCACAAAACTCCATAACAATCAAATTGTGAGGGAGAAACCTACTCTTTCGCCCAATCCGGGTGCTCGGAGCTCGGGTTAGCGGACCACATTAATCCACAGTGGGTTCAATCAGCTGTCCCGCACGAATAAGGAACTTAAGATTTCCGTCACAGTCTGCGAAAATTCCCCCGAAGTCAAATACATTGTTGTTGTTTATACGTTTTGGCTTGAGTACGTTTATTTATTATGAATTTGTTTGTACTCTGGCTGCTATTCTTTATTCGCATACAAAATCAAACTAACGAGTTTTTATTTTGAAAATTATTCACCTCATGCATCAAATCACTGTAAAATTTACCTTCCGCTCGTAGTATCTGCAGATGCTGAGTTTACGTGTTCGCAGCACAGAGATTCGGTAATTTAGATAAGGCCTAAGCTAATTGTTTGCATAATGGATTTTTCGTCCCCGCTTCTCAGATGAAAGAAGACTGTCACATACTTAGGTTTTGCAATAAATACCAACTCATATTGGTTTTTCTGCCCTTGCGGACTGTGTTTAATCACTGTATTAGCTATTTTTGTACAGTCATAGCAAACTTCTGGATCGTCATTTGTCCGTTAGTGGGTTCTGCTCTGCATTACTGATCTCCAGCAGTCTTCTTGGTCTGCTTGTGAACAAAGTTCCGATCACTTTCATATGCTTTGTTTAAAAACGTTAGCATTTGTCACCCTTCTTCAGTAGAAAGTGTTCAACGCCAGATTCATACCGAAGACTACCTGAGGTTGGACTGTCGTGTGATTCCCATACACGTTTTGATCAGATAAACATTGATTTCCACCTAATTTCCGCTTGCACAAACACCTGATTTTTGTAATCCTTCAGCCTAAATTACGTCATCCTTAAGCACCTGGCCCACCGGTTTGACGATTCTCGGTTGCAACGAGCAGAACTCGGTCTACCTCGTCTTGGTCAAGCCGAAATTACAGCACTAAGAGAAACCCGAATAAACTTTGGACGGCTCCATTTTTAAGGGGTTATTTGCGTTTTCGTCAGTTTGGACACGAGGAGGTAACCATAGCTGAGCCACCATTTTCATTGCCCAGATCGTATATATATATAATGTGTATGTATGTGTGTGTGTGTGTGTGTGTGTGTGATAAGCATGCGAAGTTGGTGTATGCGCGGGTTTTCTTTCCGTCCCCAGCCCGCCAAATTCCTTTATTGTGGCTCAGACTGTAGATAGCAATGCGTATCAAGTGACAACTAAAACCGTGGATAATTTTCACTTTCGCTAGTACTACCTCTGAGTCATCAGAAGACTTTGAAAACAGTGGGTAACTTTAGGTCAGATGAAATCCTATTCCCATTCTACTATTTTGTTGGTGGTGGCCTAGACACACGATAAGCTACTACTCTACCGAAATTGTCCGTAAAATTATTTGGAATTATGTCATCCATGTGCTTCCATGGAGATCTCGTTAACAACAGACTGAAATATGACGTACCTTATACAGCCGAATTTGATCATCTGCAGCTTAATGTGCGCTCATTATTTGGGCATTACCCTAAAGTTTACGGTCAGACCCTATGAAACAGAGGTGCGGCTTTAGCTAAATCCGCATATTATCAGCAGTGACCTGAAGAACTGGAATGGTTTTAAAATAGTGTGGCAAAATGTATAACAATATCCCTTCAAGGACAAAGGTCAAAACCGCGAGCACGGCTTTATTTCCCTCAGATTTAAGACCTTTCAATTACAACTATACATTTTTCACCTACCTGCCCCTTTAGTGTTAATAAGAATTGCACATTTTTTGAAAAACAGTTCATTTTCATCAGTTTTTACTTCACTTTTTATTCCCTTTCTCTTTTCTACCTGTTCAGTTTGGTCGTATTTGCCTCACAAGAAGAATCCTCCGGTGCTTGGTGTCCAGCCGTGCCTGTTCAGAACCGGTTAACCGAATGGCTCCAAGTGGACTTCGACACTGCCAAATTGATGGCCATAATATTCACTGAAGGCAGTACTACCAACTCCGTGAGTTCACTTTATAGGAAATTGTGAAGTCATCAATTCTGTGGTTTTACTGGATTTTCTTGGTCGGCAAACTCATGGAATCTCTTTCTCTTCCCCTCTGTGTGCTTGTGCATGTACAAGAAGACTCTAGATATGTAGAGCCGCATAGCTTGAATAGTCATTTTTGATACTAAAATACCTGCCAGGTTCCGACTGTTGGTAGGGGGAATAAGCACGAGTCGTCTGAGGTAGGCGGAGAAATGCCATCTACGTATCGTCCCTGTTCCAATCTAATTACGATAGCATCTCATTTCGAATTCGTTTCTGTGATGACTAGCGCTGATACATGTAGATTAAGTGGGAATGCGCGGCCACCAGGCCATCCGCGTTATCAGCATCGCAGCCGCCTCTGTCCTCATTTCGCAGCAAGCCGTAACTACCATTCAGGTCACATTGTTCTATCTGACAGACTGACAATGAACAGGTTCACCTGATCTGACCGCCGAGCAGAATGTTGATAATCGCGTCATCTGACACAATAAGAAAAATGTATAGGACCACTCATACTATATCCTCGATATCTGCCCCACCTCCTGACTTATATCGTGCAAACACTCCGGACACAAGCTTGGGTATAACAACGGTCTTGTTTGTCGTATAACGTTAACAACTTGTATCCCGTGACCTTGTTCTGAGCACACATGCGGACGCGGTCCTGAAAATGCGCGCTGCATGATCAATGACCTGTCACTTATCCATACATTTGAGGTCAATCATTAAATCTTGACAAATCTGTGCCAGGGACGTTCACTTATCGAATTCACACACTGAGTCACCACTCCATATTCTGGTACGTTCTGATTACAAACTCCAATCAATTATTCAGTCGAGGTGATGTCATTTGCCACGAAAATTCTAAGGCAATAGCTGTTGTTTGAAGTATGATACCGTGTGAAGGAAGTCCAGAGATGAACTGTGATTATCGATAGGATTGCATCTTTGCGTACCTTTCGCTACCAAGGTGGCACATATCAGAGAAGCCGCAACCATGGTGGTTTATGGAGCTTCAATTCTACTAGGTTATTAGTAAACATGTTCCGGTTTTTGGATCAAATTATCCCGCTGAGTGGTTGATGGTGACCCGTAGTGTTAAACTACCTACATTGACTATATATACTATTTAAGGAACTGTGCCGAGAAGTTGTTACATTCAGTTTCGTAATTCTGAGTTTCTGGTCTTCCTGGCCAGCGAAACCAATCAATTTTTAGTGTTCGAGTGTTTTCTGGGTTGTGTATGCCGAAATGTGTACTTTACTTAGTCCCATCCTATTGGAAATGATGAATTCCCGGCGGAAAAACGGTTCCGGAATAGATTAGGTCTCCACTACCAGGCCCACATAATGATAATAATAGTAACAATTTTGACTCTTTATTGTTAAACAAAAATCGTTCAGTATTTCCAATGTGGAGCTGGCCTAAGAAGTGGTCAGGCCTGACATGCTTCAAATGCGGAGCCTATGGGTTTCACCAATGTCGCTCGTTTCTTGGTCACATGCAATGACACAAATCGAGTATTCAGCCGGGGCTCGAAAGTACGACCTAATATCTTTATTGATCTACGTGGTGAATTTCAAGGACTGTGATACCAACTTTATTGGATCGTGGTAGGCTGGCGAACGAAGTGTCTTTCTAACTAATTGCGTGCACAAAAAGCCAATTTGCTTGCGGTCATGGGTGATAACTTTCAGTTATAGTAACTATTATCCATCTAATTTCAAGCTTTTGTACTCAGTTTTATTCCTATTTTCTCCGAATCCTTGTGTCTTTTATGATCATCCTATTTCGTAATAAGTTTTAGGTTGTTAACCTAATGTTTGATGACGTCTGATGGTGTTTGCTAAAATAATCTGCTACTTTTTTGTCTCATGTTGTTCACTTTGCTTGCAGTTCCCAGATGTTAAACCTTTATCTACTCCAACCATTTCTTCTTCAATAATCCGAATACAGATCTTTCAGCGGTTTCCGGGCACATTATTTGTTTTTTCTCGATGCAACATCACTCAGTTTATTCTATTCCATTCTGGCTACCTGAAGGGCTGATTGCCGCACATCTACTCTGACCCTCCACCATCTAGCTTTCTTTAGCTCAAATTCCATAACTGTTACCACCATTAATAGAACATTTTAAGGAAAATGTTCCGAAGTTAATCATTTAAGGCTGCTTCGCTCGTCTGCAGGCGTTAACGTATGCATTTCTTTAACGGAATCTAAAAACGTTACTTCTCCAGTTGTTCGCCGTTTCCGTGACGATACATAGACTAACCAGTCATTCTTTTTTCCATTTTCGTCATTGATAATCGGTGTTTCGATACAACCTAACAGTTGTTTAGTGGTAGTCGATAGTTATTCTTATTATAACTACACGACCTTGTTATTGCTGCTGCTGCTGATGCTGCTGCTGTTTCGGCAGTGATTTCCGTTGCGATTCGAGGGTTGTTTCAATGGAACTGTTTGTTTGCCTTTTGTTTAACGGACAAAACAGAGAATGGACTGGAAACAGTTTTGTGTGATTTTACTCGCTGCTCATTCTTACGTCATCCATGACTGGGTCTGTACTGCATGACACACCGCATGCTGCAAGCTGGTTCTTTCAATCTCACTGGCTTCATTCGTACGGGGTTAGAGTATACCTTCCTTTTCTTCTTCTGTCATTTCAAAATCTGGTCTAGTCTGTCACGTTGCATTAGTCCTCATTTCTTACTAGGCATTCTTTTTTCTCGGTTGCTTACCATAATAACCTGGTCTCTCACAAGCAAATGTGGAGAAATTGTCTGTCCACTAACTGAATTGTTCTAATACTGCGGATTTTACCGATGAATTTTCTGCTACTACATGACAGTGACGTGTTTTCTTCCAAAAGGTAGGTTACCGAATCATGACTTGATCGCACAGTTTTTTAGGAATACAGGAAATCCCAGATGAGGCCCGATGAATCACTACTTATCTCGAAGTGATTCGCCTTTTAGCTACGTTAGGATTCTATTAAATTTCGAAGTTTTAATGTCACTGTCCGAAGGTTCTGATCGTTCTTGTTGAATACGAACAGAACTGTATGCTACCCAGAACACCTCCCAATAACAGAAGGGGAACTGTTGTCGTATTTGTGTTTAGTCCTGAATTAGGCGAGTTCATGTTTATTGAACTAAACGTAGGTAACAAACGGTGACATATCGCAGGTTTTCGGTCCGCTGGGACCTTGTTACTCCAGATACTCCTATTCATCTCTGGACAGCATTACGACGTGATGGTCGCAGCTGATCACAAAAAGGATTCCGTTGTTACTCCTGCCCATAGGTTTCCATTAATGGCTTCCAGTTCTTTTGAGAAAAACCTTTCATATATCAAGCTGCGGTATGATGAATAGCAAGTTTGGGCGTGAAAAGTTAATGGCTGCACGGGACCGGACAGTTTCGTAACATTTTCCCACTCACAATCGGTGGTGATCAGAGCGAAGAGGGAAGCAGCCATTTGAAATCCGCCAACTGGGGAAGTCGATCGACGATAGGAGATTCTGACAGGTTGCCTTTAGACAGAAAAGTCGCAGTTTTGCTGACTTGACCACTACGAATCGCATTACACCGAATTCATAGATGTTAAACTTTGGCTGGATCTGTGCTCACCTAGCGATCATACCCACTAAAGAATGAAGTATGAAAATCCTATGACAATTTTCTAGAAGACGATTTTAATCTGTTCACCTTATGGCTTATTCCTGACTATTTATTTGTCAGGTTTGGGTACAACTTTTATCCGCTTATCTACAACTTTTCTCCATCGAAGAAGCTGTTGTGTATTGCGTGAATTGGTCGGTACTGCGTTCCGAGGAAGTTTTTGTAAAGATTTCGGCTGCGTGCTTTGGATTATGATGATAGCAACGAGTAAGAGAAAGGGAACCGTAGGGCTATTTTTTAAACATTGTACCCATTGTCCCAATGTTTTGCATGCCTCGGCCTTCAGTTCGCATTATTTCATCTCACTGACCAGCAGGTCTCAATTTATTTCTCGGTCAAGTATCGTTTTCACGACCAGTCCATCGTGTGACCGTACTTAACATAAAGCAAGTATAGCACGCGTTCACGATCACAGAAGTCGGGATTCTTTGATGCAATGCGATATTATTGGTGCTTCCATTTTTTGTCATGTTGTCAGTCGTATTTGCTCAGGGGGATATTGGACCATTAGAAATTTCCACTGTTCAGAAATGGTTCACGTGAAGTTCTCCAAATTCCAAGCAGACACGTATCGATAACTTCAGATGTGTCCTTCGGGCCATACGAATGCTAGCATACATTTTGCACAGGCCGTTGTCTAAGAAAACATTCGTGTTCTCATCGAAAGTCACTGAATGAACAAACCTTAACTGATCCGACTCAGCCCGCTTTTTTAACGTACAAGCCTGCAGCAGAACTGGTGGTTGCAAATAAATCCAGCTTGTCGGACAGAAAGATTAGCACACGGGGGCTGATATGCTGCTTGGTGCCTACGTACTTCTCGGTTAGAATGCTGCCCCACCCAGTGAATATCGATCCGCGATCACTATACTTGGACGGAAAACCAGAAGCTTTGAGGACAGGGAGAAATTTGGTCGAACAATAGGAGTCAGCAACAAAAAGTTACAGATAATAAAGTATCACATTAACGGGAAATGAAATAAGAAGGAAGGATTTTCTTACACTGCCCCATAGTGGACGCGCTTTCGGTCATCATTATTCCAGCAGCACACTGCAACGCTTAACTGGCTTCCGCCCAATTCGGTTTACGGTTAACAGTTCCACCACAGACATGCACGCGGTGGCACTCGCTCATTCACTTCGGCTAAGGCTTGTCCACTCGGCGGCTTTAGTGCGAAACATTTGTTTTTCTTCATCAAAGTCAGTACAAAATGTTCCGTAGACCGTCAGTCACTTCTCGTCTTGTTGGTAGGCAAGCCACAATGAATAGTTTTAGCTAACATTACTCAAACAACAGCAAACAGATGACTCTAAGCAGTTTTGGTTTTTGCGCCTTCTGAACAACCGAACCCATCCATATGTGAAGATTAATATCACCATAGAAAGTAGGGGAATGTTTGAATGGTCTTGCTATTAAGAGGATCGAATGTGTGGCTGCCTGCTCCGATCTCATTCATTGTGTAGCAGTCTCATCTGTCTACAATACATTATAAAGACTGGAAAATCAATTTCAAGCTTGTCTGCATAAGTGTAGAAGTACCTGTGGTCTACTTTGGAGAGACAATGGAGTTAATATTCATTATTGTCGGAGCGACAAAGCGCCGAGTCCCTATTATGGATTGGAAGTCGCAGTCGACAAATGTCTTCGCAGCAGGGATCTGTTTGGCCGAGTGAGCGCTACCGGTGATTAATCAGTGAGACTGAGAGTCGGTCCATTTAAAACTAGGTCGGCGAAGTTCCATTGTTTTCCTGGCTTTCATTATGACCCCACGAAACATTGCCGACCGTAATGAAAAGTAAATAAGCCACACGACAATTCAGTCCATCTTAGCTCAGTCCACGGCTTGATCTTCTTGGCTCGTAAGTGTCATCAGACCGGCATCAAACCGACTGCCTGATTTTGTACAGGAATAATTGTAGCACAACTTAAAAAAGACAGCAGGAACAGTGTACCCAATTACGGGACGTAGTTTCTCCGGTCCATCGGCCATTCAAGCAGCTGATCATTTCAAATACCGTCCATAAATGATGGAGAGCCATGTGGTTCATGTGTTTTTATGTAATGTTGGCTGCTCAACTGCATCAGTTTCCTAAGCATTTCAGATTAATGTCAAAGTTGTTCGGATTTATCTGAAAGCTGTTGGATATTAACTGTGCTATATATATTGGAAGATGATACTGGCTAGGAAACTGTAGAGTAACACATAAGTCGTCTGTGGGGACTGCCAAATGTGTGTGACATAAGAAAAAGATTTCAGTAAATTCATCAGGTGACATTTCTAGATCGCTTTGATTTAATAACTGTAAAACTGGTCGTGTGCTCCCGAGCAAATTTCGTTCACTCATCCAGTTACTAATTGCATTATATCTATATGCATATCAGGAATCCGTGGTGTTACATTGTCACTGCCTCTACTATACTCCCTTGTTGCTTTGCTCAAAGGGAGATGGGCAGTTGCTAATTGCATCGCAGTTATTGTTTTTTCTGTAAATTTTGACTTTTTGGCGTGCCATGAAGTCCAGTCACACATACACACACAGTCTTTCGGGCTCAGGATCATACGTTGTGAGTCTTACTAGAGGGCTGGGTTTGTTTCCATCCCCTGAATGAAAACGATACAGCCGCCGCATGATTGACATCTATCACCACGGTTATTATAATCGATGCAGCGTGATTTCCGGTGCTCCTTAATAGTTTCTTCAGCAGTACTACCAGAAAACGATATTTTAACTACCCGGCTTAGTGAATTCGGATGACAGAACCATTGATGAAATGGTTAGATGAACAGATAGATGATTATAGATGCGGTTCTTCGTTGTTACTGTTATCGTCATTTTCTCCGTTGTCGTTTGCATGTTAGGTCTTTTCGTCTAACGAAAATTTCATCTTCAATAGCTCACATAACTAATCCCAGTTCTGTTTGCGGTTGCTAGCTCACAGCATCATCTGCTCAAACAGAAAAAGAACGGAGAATCATGAAAAATTGACTGGAGAATACCAAGGTGGAAAACTATACAGGATAGAAAGGGTTTCGAATGCAAGAACGTCACTGACTGCGGCACTCAGCCATATCACTGATGGGGGGATCTTGTGAATCCCAACGCGGTAGTCTAACTACACCTAGGAGGGCCAGTCCACTGATTAAAGTTTTCATTACATTGTTTCCCATAATTTGCCACCTGGCTCTGTGTTCTAACCATTGCCTGCCTCGTAGAGCAGGATACAAGGAAAGTAGCTGTTCCTCGAGGAAGCAAAAACGTCCCGCTCACACTTACCTATAGCGGTTCATTGTCTGTCCTATAGACTGGATCCCAGGACTCAATATCTTCCGCCTAACCTCTGTGTTACCAATTTCTCTCACTGTATTCTACTAATAATACAAAGAAAACGGTGTTCAAACATCTAAAGTCTTTGCGCATCCTTTGCTGTCAACGGCCATGTTTGAGAAACGTAGCGTGATTTCGACCGCATTGCTACCGTACATACTTGACTTTCGATTGATAATCGAATGTCAAGCCGACGCTACAGATGTCTCAAATTAATAAATACCAATCTTGGCCTACTGCATGTGTCAGCACACATCATCTGATATACGACCACCGGGTGAGACAGCTTCTCAAGTAACCAAATCTGTCCACCTCATCCAGTCTATTCTCTCCTAGACCAAGTTTTGGCCTTGACCTAATCCACTCTTGCAACGGCATTTTACACTCTGAAGGTTCAAAACGCATCATAAACATGAGACCACCCAGAAAAAATCACGATTTACCTGCATCTTCACTGAGTAGCACAACACTGTCCGCATATTCCAAGTCAGGCAGATTCCCGAACAACTATCAATGCTACTATTCTCACATGAGGATAGGACTGTCTCCACAACTATCTCAATGACAAAGTTGAAAATTAAAGATAAAAGGCGGCGACTATGACGAACACCACTTCTCGTAGTGGATTCAGGTAAAATATCCACGTAAACACTAACTCGGCTTTGGTTGTTGGCATGCGAAGATTGCATGAGTGGAGAGAAATCCTGTGGCCCACCCTCAATAAAAGGCAGTGCCAAAGAACCACGCGATCGACTGAGTCAAAGGCTGCTTTCAAATAAGAAGGACAGAAATCGCGGGCCTGTGCGATACGTGCTTATGTTTCAACATTTATCGCCAGGTGAACATGTGGTCAATACAACCCCGATTCTCACACATACAGTTTTCGCGAGCACTAGATAATCGACGGAGGATAATTCCGGCGAGCACTTTATATGCAATGCTTACGAAACTGATTCCTCTGTGATTTTCACAGTGAGGATCTATCTTTCTTCTTGTAAATCGATACGATCACTGATTCACACCAGCCCTTAGGAATCACTTCCCTTGCTCAGATTGGTCACAGGAGTTTGGTTAACTCCGATGTTAACACTTCGTCGCCACCCTTGAAGAAAGATGGCGACTGTCCATCTAGTCCAGCTACCTTATACTTTTTAAGAAAACCTGTCTCCGTGATCATCTCTATTTCCGATGGACGGCTGGTATCCATCTGCAATGATTCATCCTCAATCATAAGTAGAATGCCCACTGTGGCCATGGGTCAACTATTCTGCTCCCTAAAGTGTTGTCTTCAACATTCCAACCGACGGCATTGCGAATGAGTCAGTTTACCGTCGGATTCGTTAATCACTCGGCATACGCTTGACTTCCATGGCTTAGTGTATCTAACCAGTCGGTAGAGGCTGTGACTGTTGCCGATAGCAGTTGTCTTTTCCATTTCCTTACACTTTCATATACGCCACTGCTCCCGGTCATTTTTCAGGCTCTTGGTCACTTGACACCTCAGGGATCTGCGCATTACATCTTATGTTGTATCCGGAGGGACGGATTTACGAGTACCTGGGAGAGCAAGTGAAGTCGAACATATCTATCTTTTCCGAGGTTCACATATTAAGGAATCACTCGTGGCGGTTCAAGTTGAGTGTTGGGCTTCTTTGGTTTGTTTACAATGTTCGCCCAAACACTGTAAATTTAGTTGAAATATTAACTTCATTCAGAGTCCCGATTGCGACTGAAGTCGATGATTATCGTACAAATTCAGTTTTGCGTTGAACTTGTGGTTTTCATGCCCGTGCGACCTCAGACTAAGCGCAAACAAAAACGAGATCGAACCAATTTATGGTCTAAGTCTCCAGTGTGGCCCAGAATGGTGGGCAATCCTCGACTGATCCACGCCACGGGTGACTGATGCCATTGTGATCAATGTGATTCTAACGCTGTGAAGAGGAAGGTGGGCACCAGTTGAGCCGATGTAGCTTTTTATGAAAAACTGGTGTTCGCCAAAATTAGTGTGTTTAGAACAATCTTGGGTGAGATGACCTCCGTTGTCGGTTCGATCTGCAAGGATAGAAAGTCAGCTTCCGATATGCCGTCCTCTCTTTACAAAGTAACCAACGTGGACGTTAAAACCACCAGCAACAGCCACATCGTCCGTTGAGCCACACTTCGAAGTAACCGAGATAATTCCCTGTAGAGCTTGTCTGTCGTCTTAGGCGATCTATAATCAATGGGCGGATACACAGATAAGACGAATGAGCAGGGGCGTTTCAGCTGGCTGCTACTGACACTTACAGAACCGTCCAGCTGAACTGCACATAATCGGCTGTTGAATGGGATCCAGTCTAACTTTTGTTTAGATCGATTCCGACACCAGCCTGATCACAAGCGTTCGAAGCTGGATCACCGGACATTGGAAGAGTGAGGCGGAAGAATGAGGTTGCATCTGGGCTACGAAGAGTGATCGCAAAAGTGGGATCCTGCATGCGCGTTTCGGAGACACAGAATACATGTATTTTTAAGATTTCGGGAGTTCGGGTAGCTTATTACCCTGTTTGGGTGAGTGTGCGAACCTGAAGACAGCTGAGTGAAAGTGACTGACCAGAGCTGGCACGGATATATTTATTCTAATCCAGTCACCATAAAAGTTTTGCAAGCGGATCAACTAGACAGAAGGAAAATTTTAGAATGGAGAGCATTTCAAACTAGCACTCGACTAGGTAAGAAAATGGGTAACACTCTAACTAGGGTGGTAGTGCATAATGGTTCTTCTAAATATATCCGTGTTTGAGTTTCTCCAGGACCCTTGCCACAGTCATCTATCAGTTGGTTGACCACCAAGCTCTTGTTTATTTTCATCTTCCTAAACTATCGCACTGATTTCTTTTTGGGAACTATCAGTGAAAGTCCTCACCAATACTCTTATCACAGCTGTCTGGAGTTTTTCGGTAACCATGGAAGAAGAGGAATAGTCAATCTCGCTTGACAGAGACCCGGGGTTTAAAAGCTTTTCTGTTTTGCTAATATGCCTCTGGTTGCTGATTGGAAAAACTTAGAAAGCCATTAAAATAACCTTTTTCAAACTTTTCATGTCCTAGATTGACTGTGATCAAATGCCTTCTGTAAGAAAAACTTTCTCTCATGACATGTCTTAAAATCTTCAAAAGCATTCTCGAAAGTAATGAGATCTTGCGATTCTTCTCTTGATACGCTTTCACACAGTCATACTTGGCTTCCTAAAGTGTTGAGCGATTATGACCAGTCAAGATCATAAATTATAATATCCTCCAAACATTAGGGTTATTGCGACGAAAGTGAACTCCACAATGCTCTTCTTTGGAATTCAGAGCTCTCTGCAACAGTGAGCATCTGGATCTGGTGCTCGAGAGTCCTCTGAATCACGGGATTCAAGCTGCTTGACCCATTCGAAAGATAACTTCGCTTGATTAGTTAATTCAGTGAAGGTTTAAAGATTAGCAAATAGTGAATAATCTAGCCAAGTTGTTATGGAACACATATGGGGCTGGAGGTAGCAACCTCGAACACACATTGGTGGCTTTAAACACGCTTGTCAATTGGAACTCGTTAAATCCGGGTCTTAGTAGCACGAAGATCACTCGAAAAACTCGCATTCTTTTTTAATTTACTTCAGCGAAACTACACCTTGACGTGGTGTGACGGCTTGCGTGCCTCCATGATCCAACGAGCTATACAGGATGGCTTATCTCAAGCCGAAGATCCAATCATGCCTGGAAGGTCAATGGACAGAGCTATTCCCCGCTGCCTTGCGGTCAGGTTCTTGTCAGAACCAAAGGCTTTGGTTGAGAACCCTAATCATTCTTCTGCTCAGCGGCTGGACTCCCTAGCAGTACCC